>PVKC010004075.1:0-36722 GCA_004027635.1 Crocidura indochinensis | reverse complement strand
AGAGACTAAGAAAAAATCTTGAGTTAATATTAGGAAGAGAATATCCAAACATTTATTGACTAAATCTTAGAAAACCAAAATAACAGATTCTACTTTAAGTTTGAAAGCATTTGATTCATAGGACAATTTAAAGGTGAATTTGGAACAGAGAATTCTAAAATATTCTGGTCCTAATAGAAAACACACTGTTGAAAAACATGTAGAAAATATTAAGAAGAATGTATAATGTCAAACACTCAAGAAATTTTAATAAAACTGGGACAACCCAAGTTACCATCATAAACTTTGGTGAAATCATGAAACATAATGACTTTCAATAAATTGTCCCAGGCATACCCTTATAGAAACAAGAGTCTGAATTACTGAACAAGTAATACCCAATAATTTTTTCTTACATACTGGGTGTGTGGGGACACTCCCAACCAGTATTCAGCAGGCATGAGATGGGGACCCCACTAGTGATTATTGGTCAACTGGGTGGGAAGATGCTGTGCTGTTAATACCAGGGATACCTGTGTTACCCTGGTGGATGCTTATAGGCTCCTGTTAAAGTGGGTCCTGTTGGAAGTGGGGTGGATGGGGTAGAAGACCCACAGGTGCAACTAGAGCTGCTAGGAATCGAACCCAATTTGGGCACTTGCTATACACACTGTACTATTTCCCAGCCCTTCTCTCTTTTGGGGGGTGGGGGGAGAGGGTTGGGATTTGGTTACAACTGGCAGTGTTTAGGGGTTACTCCTGGCTCTGTGCTCAGAAATCGCTCCTGGCAGGCTTGGGGGACTATATGGGATGCCAGCCCTTCTCTTTTGTCATTGCTGTTTGAGTGGAGTAAACACCCAGTAGTACTATAGGCTCACTCCTGGCTCTGAGCTCAAGGTCTCAACTCAGGCGATCATACAGGATGCAGAGGATCAAGACCAGGTCGATCATGTATAAGACAAGTGTCCTCTGCACTGTACTAACTCCTCTCTCATTTTTTGTTTGTTTGTTTGTTTGTTTGTTTTGGGGTGATGCTTAGGGGTTACTCCTGGTTACTCCTAGATATGCACTCAGAAATCGCTCCTGGCTTGGGAGACCATATGGGATGCCGGGATTGTCCTGGGTCAGCCGTGTGCAAGGTCAATGCCCTACCGTTAAGCTATCACTCAGGCCCCTCTCTCAATTTTTTAATGTTGGACTTTATTTGGTTTTGGTTTGGGTTCTTGGGCCACACCCAGAGTTACTCTGGGGTTACTCTTGGCTCTGTACTAAGGTATTTCTTCAGATAGACTGGGGAACCACATGGGATTCTAAGGATCTAAACCTGGGTCAGCCATGTGCAAAGTACACTTTACCTGGTGTACTATCATTCTGGCCACACATATGCTATTTTAATTGAAATTTTTTACCCTGCAACTATTTATTTAAATATACAATAGCAGCACCTGTTCCTCTTCTGAACACTGAGATGAAGTATCAAGAAAGATGGGTGTTTTTCTAACATAGTGGTCATTGTGTTCATGTTCATGAGTTGATTTTGTTGAAGTAAGTAAGTTTTCTGAATAGATAGTTCCAGTTGTTCCTCCTCTGGCCAAAATATCATCTGAAATGATAAGTAACATAGTATTAGAAAACATTTGTTACCTCCAGTAGTTTATTTTTTGCTTACTGAGAATATTTCTTCACCTAATATTTTTCAAAAATGTATAGAATGAAAGCCTGAGTTGCTATGCTTTCTTAATTCTACAATTCATTCACTGTTTCAGCAAATCTACTATTTCATTCACTGTACTACAAATAGATATATGAACTTATTATAACCAAGTATTATATATTAGTTATTAAAAAGGTCAATAATGCATTTACAAGTCTATTAGATTATCTATCCCATTTTCTCTTTAAGTTTTAGAGATTTTTTTCCTTATATGGAAGAATTATACAGGATTCTAGAAAATTATAAGAAAAAATAATTAATATTTTAAACTAATCCTATATGACAAAAAAAATCTTACAAAATACAAGTTTTCAAGAGCAATATTTTAATCACTTACCTATACAAATATGTGTCACATGAAATTATACATTAATATTGTAGTAAAATCTGACAATAGCAAACTGCATCACGTTTTTTTCTTTTCCTTTTTTTATTTTTGGGTCACACACACTGATGCTCTGGGGATACTGCTGGTTCTGTGCTCAGAAATCAGACTTCCCAGGCTTGGGGGACCATATGGGATGCTGGGGATCAAGCCTCAGTTGGTCATATGCAAAGCAAATGCCCTACCCACTGTGCTATTGCTCTGTCCCAATCACATTAATTTTCTACATAATTTTAATTAGAATTCCACAAAGTTAACATGTCACATAGTAAATTTATCAATAACTATTGTTGACCATTTAAAACCATAAACAGAATACTTTTGTATTAACCTTGGAAATTGTTCCTTTCCTTAGAATAAAGCAAAATCTCAAATTAGTCCAACTAATGGTTGAGAAAATTATATTATAATGTCATTTCTAGAAATGTGGAATATAAATTTTGAAACAAATATAATTAAACTTTGACCTATTGTCTTTGAAAACTAAGAGGAGACAGTCCCAGAAGTTGCTATCAATGTAAGCTAAATTATCAAAACTAATTTGCAAAAAATAATAAGCTTATTCTGGAGCCATGGTTTAAGTCATAGTTATTTTTAATGTTATTACTTTGTGTAAGAGAGGTTCCCAAATTTGACTACTACCCACTTTTCATAAAAAATAAATTATTCAATGCCCCTGTAAAAACTAAAGAAAGAGAAATCACCCTCCAATTCCACCTGAGGCAATAGCCCCCGTGAAGTGTGCACACAGCACACACACACACACACACACACACACACACACACTCACTCACACACACACAAATACCAGAATCTCTAGGAGGTGGTCTCAATATTAAAACCAATAAACTTAGTAACACATTTTACCAACATCTTCTAAATCTCATTTTAATTTCACCACAGTCCTAGAGGTAGGTATCATTAGATCCCATTTTACAGATAAGAAATCCAAGTTCTACAGATAAATTACTTAATTTGTTCAAAGTTACACAGTTGGTAAATAGCAGTATGGTGATTTGATCCCAGATTTCTGAATGAAAAATCCATACTCCTAACCATTGTGCTATGCTACTTAAATCTAATATTTCAAATGAAAGGTAAAGGGCCTTAGTGAATAAGAATGAAGCAGAAAAATGAAGAGGAAAGTACAGAGAATAGACAAGAAGTCTAGAAGAGCTAAGTGCTCAGTGTACATTCCTACAACAGAATTCTCTTGCTACAAATGAAAAGAGAAAATACAGAACTCAATGTTAGTGTCCACTAGAAAAGTAATAAAGAGCCGTCTCCTCTCTCTGTCTCTCTTCTCTCTGTGTCTCTCTCTCTTCTGTCTCTCCTCTGTCTCCTCTCTCTCCTCTCCTCTTCTGTCTCTCTCTGTCTCCTCTCCTCTCTCTGTCTTTTTCTCCTCTCTGTCTCTCCTCTCTTCTTTCTCTCTCTTCTCTCTCTGTCTCTCCTCTCTCTCCTCTCCTCTCTCTGTCTCTGTGTCTCCTCTCTTCTCTGTCTCTCTCCTCTCTGTGTCTCTCTCTTCTCTCTGTCTCTCCTCTCTTCTCTGTCTCTCTCCTCTCTCTATCTCTCTACCCTCTCTGTTTCTCTCCTCTCTGTGCCTCTCTCTTCTCTCTGTCTCTCCTCTCTTCTCTCTGTCTCTCTCTTCTCTCTGTCTCTCTCCCCACTCTCTCTCTCCTCTCTACTGTCTCTCTGTCTTCTCTCAAGTCGACAGATTTCAGTTAAATTTTAAAAAGATAAAAAGAAAAAAGAAGAAAAGTGATAAAAGGGTTCAAATGAAGTGACAGAAATTGAGTTGGGGAGCCCCAGTCCATCAACCCCTTTACAATGCTCTACTATGAAAGTTTCAGAAACCCAGTATCAGAGATTCAGATAATGCTTATTCTGTGAGCTGTGTAAGTAGGCTTCTAACTGAAGTAGTAAAGTGATATCCTTAGCCAGTAAAGCAGACACATGTATTTGAGCTATTAACTCCATGGCATCAATATTGGTGATATCCTTGTTCTAATAATTATGCCCTAGGATTGTCCAGTTGGAACCCTTTGTTTAATTCTGAATATCTGATCATGGGTAGAATTAAGACTTATAGGAATGTCTATAGAACATCAACATAAAAGTACCATTGGGGAGAAGAGGTAAACTAGACAACAATACACTGTTAATTCAATAAGCTAGAAAGGGATAATATAAACATTGAACACATGGCTTTCTCTCTGAAAGGATTATATTAGCTAATAACACAAACATAATGGGCCAGCTCTCTCTACTACTCACACAGCAGTTTTCATGATTCCTAATAAGTATAAGTATGGAAGTGGTAACCTCTGCTTTTTCTCCAGAGATCTCAAGAAACTCCAATATTTCTTGGAGGAGTAGAGGGACTCTGTGTGTGGATGGTAACAGAAGATTTCAGGGATACTGCTATAATAAACATCACTATTATAAGACAAGTTAGAAATCATTTTAGGATTTATCCTGCTTACTGCTTCATTTATTGTCGCATTAATACTGTCCCAAATAAAATCCCAGGGCAAAGATAACACTTGGGAGGGTAGAACAAGATGGGCCTAGAACTGGTTGGGCAGGGAAATTATCTGCAGAATAAAAGATTTCCTAAATGTCAGATAAGTAAGAGGCAAAAAGACCTCTTGTGATGACCTGCCATTTCTCAGTGCCCTGTTTAATATGAGATAAAGCAGAGTCAGTCATCCCTGCCTGTCCTTTATGTCTAACATAATTCCAGTTTTTAGTAAGAAAATACCACATGCCCACCACAACATAGCTTTAGTCATCTACCAACATAAGTACTTGAAAAGCACAATGGTGTCTGGGAAGAATAGATGTCTCAAAAGGACAAGTTCCATATGTTCTCATTATCACTCAATGTATCCCTTCATTTGCAACAAAAAAAAAGGCAGGTTATTTAGCAGATAACCAGAGAATCTTCCAAATTAAAAAAAAAAAAATACTTAATATATAATAAGTGCCCAGCTACTGCTGATGAACTGTTGTTGGGAGTCTCAAATCTAAAAAATTTCTTATAGACTCTTTTGAAACTTTTATCCATAAGCATTAAAACACTGGAAGATTTAGAAAAGAAGTTTGTTTGGTTTTTTTTTTTTATCTCTGTCTGTCTGTTTGTCTCTCAAAGCTCCTTCTCCCTAAACCTTAATACATGAGTACATCCCTCCAAAGGTCCAGAAATGCTTTTTATTATAAAAGATTTATTTTTTGGGGCCCGGGAGATAGCATGGAGGTAAGGCGTTTGCCTTTCATGCAAAAGGTCTTCGGTTCGAATCCCGGTGCCCCATATGGTCCCCCGTGCCTGCCAGGAGCAATTTCTGAGCATGGAGCCAGGAGTAACCCCTGAGCACTGCCGGGTGTGACCCAAAAACTACAAAAAAAAAATAATAATAATAAAAGATTTATTTTTTAAATGACATGGCTTTATTGTGGCCAAAGTGAATTACGAATCTTACACAGTGATATTTAAGGTACACAGTGACAATAAATGAGGGCCTTTCCACCACCAGTGTTGTCCTCCCTTCATCCCTGTTCCCTTATCTCCCTCCTTTATCCCCCAGAATGCTAGTGTAACTAAAAGCATATATGTTACCACTAATGTAAACCTTTTTCTTTGCAGTTCCAGATATTTTTATTAGTAATTTCTTAAAGATTTGAAGTCAAAGGAGCACTGTAAAAACAATGTTAGTGTGACAATTATCGTTTGCATGGGCCCACCAAAGTATGGGGGTCATGGAAAGGAAAAACTTTGGCCTAAGTACAAGGAGACCCTACCCCTGACGTTTCCTGAAATAAGACCATTTCTAGGCTCCAGGCAAACTAGTTTGTACAATCCCGGTCATTGTCTGTAGTGCCCATACAGTTATATTTTTCACAGTCTCTGTTGTTGATCTCACGTTTCTATATTGAAGGTCCTGGAATCTGTATATCCTACATTGAAGTCTGGATGGTGCGGAGCAGCATCTAATTTCAACTCACAATTAACAGGCAATGCAGAAAGCCCTGTCCAATACGCAGGTCGTTGTTGCTTAAATCTTCTCAGTGTTAAGGGAAGACTCTTTTGAATAAATTGATGTCAGAGCAGCAGTAGGGTCTTCCCTGGTAGAGGATTGCTTCCAAGTGATGTCATAAACAACACTGGATGTTTCATAGATGGCTTCCCTGGTTCAGGAGTGACTGGAAAATGCCCAAACCTCTGAGGCCTGTGCCAGGTCATCATGTCATGTTCAGGGTTTGCAAGGTTCCATTGTACCACAAGATTTGTGTGTTCCTATCTCTATTAGATAAGAACTTATTTGTATGTATAGTATTTTCCATTTTAATGTGCCCATGCAAACAAGGAATAATGCCACCTGGCATTATCAGCACATAAAGGGGCTGCAAGAACAAGTCCAACAATCTCCATGACCTGGTTCAAACATAAGCATTAAACTGAGGGACTCTTTCACCAAAATTCCTTATTGAACAGTTCACAGTGATATTGGTGCCTATGGGGATGCTAGAACAAGTCAAACAATTCAATTGACTTGGTTCTTATATAAATGTTAAATGGAGGGACACTTCTACAAACTTCCTTATTTAACAAATAACAAAGGGAAGGAATGATAGAGAAGGACTCTTTCACCAAAATGCCTTATTGAACAGTTCACAAAGAGGAGAAAAGATACAAAGTGGGGAAAATAAGCAATCTAACTTAAGACAAAGGACTCAATTGTCACCGTTCATGGGAACTAATCAGAAACCTAGAATGGTAGCAACCACAGTTACACAATGAAAGAAGGAAGAGGCCAAGAGGCCGCTGAGAGTAAACAAGTAGGTAAAGAGTACTGGCCACTTCCCAGCCTGAGAGTCCATCCTCTCATTTTTATTTTAAAAATATATGGTACCCCCACCCGAACTGGTCTCTTCCCAAACTGAGAGTCAATCCTCCCATTTTTATTTTAAATATATATATATATTATATATATAATATATATAATATATATTTAAATATATAAATATATATATTTAAATATATAAATATATATATATTTAAACCCTGCATGGTTTTTTAAATGGATACCAAAGAGAAGAAAAAAAATACCAGTGAATGGCACGACGTAATGTCCCGACATATACCAGTGGTGCATCAGCCCGCCATCCACCCCATGTGTCCCCCCCTTAGTGTTGGGAGAGAAAGGGGGAAAGCCCAAGGACCATGATAGAGTCCACCTGGGCCAGCAACCAGGGAAGGTCTGGAGGGGGGTAGGGGAGATAGGGGAATGGCTGGAGGCCTGCCAAGACACCCAGCACCCCCCAAGCTAGGGAGAATGACATTCGGCATGGTGTGTCCCCTGACCCCATACCTGGGAAGAGCTGGCCTCTATTATAAAGGATTTATTAGAGCATTTGGTCACTTTCAGAAAATTCAATTCTGAAAGACACTTAAAGATTCAAATTTAGGGGCAAAGCAAGTAGGATGTTTGCCTTGCTTGGGGCTGACCCTGGTTTGATCTGCAACATACCATATGCTCCTGTACCCGCAAGAATGCTGTACGTAATTTCTGAATTCAGTCAGAAATAAACCCTGAGTGCCAATCGGTGTAGCCCCAAAACAAAAATAAAAAAACAAACAAACAAAAAAGATTCAAATTTACCCACACTAAAGCACAGTAGGTAGGGTGTTGCCTTGCATGCAATCTACTCAAATTCAATCCCCAGCAGCCCATTTGGTCTGCCAAGACTGACAAAAGAAATTTCTGTGCTTAGAGTATAGCCAAGTGTTGCCACCCTCAATAAAAAAAAAAAAATTTGTAACATTTATTTTGTTTGGTGGCCACACTCAGCAGTGGTCAAGGTTCATTCCTGGCTCTATGCTCAGGAATTACTCCTTGTGAGACTTAGAACATATGTGGTACAGAGATCAAACACAGAGTCAGCTACATGCAAGACAAGCAACCAACCACTGTATCACTTCCAGTCTTTATAATTTGCTTTAAAAAACAACTATTTATTATTAAAAAATAAACAAATAAATCTCTTGGGAGAAACAGACATAACATTTCTTTTTCAATATGATGTCAAAATGGCAGGTGATGATGAAGCCCAGAATCCAAAGTAGCTGAAAGCCTGATTGGAGAATCAAATGCTATTTCCCAGAGCTATCCTGGTGACAATCCAAAAGTGTCACCCAAGTATCCATCTCTTCTTCTGTTTCTGTTTTTCATCAGAGTCCTTTTCTATCCTTTTATCTTATCCCTAATGTTTTTTGCTTTGAAATAAGTGTCAGACATAATACACCTTAGAATTCTAACAGCAATATTTCAGAGAACAAGTAGGTTATTGAGACCTGAAAGAGCATTTCTTTGGGCATTTCTGAGTCAAAACTTCAATATAGATGAAACAAAGGGTTTTTTTTTAAAGGTTTTTTTTAAATTTTCATTATTCTGAAGCAATGAAATTTCAATTACCTTTTGATACTAGACAAGCTTCCAACAGATCTCCATGATAAGGCCGCCATACCTACAATGTATAATTTCAGGCCAAAGAAAAAGGTTACACTCCTTGGAAAAGTTGAAAATACCACTGCTTTACCCCAGAGCACTATCCATGTGACCCTGGTGGTCACTGAGCACCTCTAGGATAGTTGGGTGGTCCCCACCACCACAAGGGCTGTGCAGCATCACACCACCAGGATGAGTGCTGAACCATCCAGCTGAGTGTGCTAAGGACAGCCAGGAGTGGTCCCTAGGCCCTTTGTTTGGAAGCACTTCCACTCACAAATAAAGAAGGGGAAAAAAGATAAATTAGAACACTAATCACATACCAATTAGACATCATCCTGATGAAAGTGCTTCATCACTTTCAGAAAATTCAATTCTGATGACACTTAAAGGACCTGGAAAGATAGCACAGCAGGTAGAGTATTTGCCTTGGATGTGCTGACCCAGGCTTGATCCACAGCACCCCATATGGTCCCCCAAGCCTGCCATGAGTAATTTCTGAATATGGAGCCAGAAATAAGCCAAGTGCCACTTAGTATAGCCCCAAAACAAAAACTATAAGCAAACAAACAAAAAAGATTCAAATTTACCCACACTAAAGTCAAATTCCATCTCGTGACAAGAAGTACCATCACTCCTGTAGCATGCCTTTCATAGATCAACCCAACTAGCCTCAGATTTCACAACCAAAGCCTGCCAGCAACCTCTGTTTGTTCTTCTGAACTGCAATCAGCAGCAATATAAATCAGGAACATGTTCTCAGTTGCAAACAGATATTGGCTGTTGCAAGAAGGAAAGGAAACATTCATGGGGGGAAATTCTGTGCAACAGTGGGCAGTGGCAAACAGCATTCTGCAAAGAGGATAGGGGATAAGCAATCATGCTTATAACAAGGTTGAGTACTTTGAAAGTCAGGGGGTGATTTTCACATTATACTCCTAGCCTAGAGCGATGTTTCTCTGGACAATAATATTTGCTCTTGATTTGTCCAGCCAAACTACTTCACTCCACTGCTTCTTGATCACAGGCGCCTTGGTATCTGGCCTCCCCTGGAGCAATATTTGTTAGGATTAAATAAGCAATTTAAAAACTAATCAATCATAAATCAGAATAAATTCAAAGACACTAAACTCAGCAGACAAATGTTTTCTCTGAATTCCCTTTGCAGTGCTCTGAATTCCAACTGTTTTATGTTCTTCATTTGAAAGGGCACAGGGAGGAGAGGATTACCTCAGCCTGGCCAGTTGGGAATAATTGTGTTTTCCCTGAGGCTGGGTGATAATTGACTCATTATTCATAGTCATAGCTCTCAAACTGCTAAGACACAAATGCACAACCCAGGCCCGAAGGGGGAAAAAAAGTATGTCAAAAACCAAGATAAGGGACACAATAGCAATAAGTTGAAAGTATGAAAAGTCTGGTGTTAGGCACTTATAAAGAAACAAAATCTGAAGGCATAAAGTGGATGAGTTTATTTTCAGGAAGAAAATCCGGAGTTCTACAAATCATGCAATCCAAAATTTATATTCTACCTACTCAGCTATTAGAACCGGTGAAATCTCACCTTTTACTACAATAGCTGGAAAGGAGTGTGCTAAGCAAAATAAGGCAAAGGAGAAAGATACTGGAGGTCACACTCAGATGTTGTATATAAACAAACAAAGCAAGAGAATAGATAATACCAGTAATAAAGAAACCTCTGGACTATGATCTCACAGAACCGATCTTACCAAGGAGAGGGAGTGAGCTAGAAAGGTGGAAGGGTTCCAGTAAACTGTCTTTGAGGGGTGCTGACACTTTCATAGTGGGTAATAAGACTACATCATGTCCACATCCTAAAACATGTAATCATTTATAATATTATACTGAAAATATAAATCACCTCAACAAAAAAATAACATGAGGTTTGCTCTTTAAGCCTTTATTCTCCCTTGCACATATTATCTCACTGAGTTTCTCTACATCTATATTTTTCTGGAGAAGCCCATGTTTCTCTTTCTTTCTCCTCATATCTTTATTAGTTTCATTCAATTACAAATTATCTTGCATCACTATTTTTCCTAAATTTCTTTTCTGTGAGGGAAGGCTTAAGACACAGAATAATTGTGCCAAGATACAGACTTTTTTGTCCTGCAACGAGCAATTCCTCATTCAATTTCCCAAGCACTTGATGGCCAAGGTGGGTCTAAGAGAGAAGTGGAAGCAACTGGTTATTTGAGCTCACTTCCTTTGCTCCTCACTTTACTGAGCCACTGGCAACACCAACACTTCCTTATGACCTTCCTTCCACTAATGTCTCCCAGTTTCCCTCCCACCCACCAAGCAAGCCCCCTAGCAGGCATAGAACTTTCAGATTGCATGCTCCAACAAAACTTAAAGAAATGACAAATTAACAGAAAATAAATCAAGAAAAGTCCAAAATAAGAGTAAGTTAAGAAACAAACAGGGGGCCCGGGAGATAGCATGGAGGTAAGGCATTTGCCTTTCATGCAAAAGGTCATCGGTTCGAATCTCGGTGCCCCATATGGTCCCCCATGCCTGCCAGGAGCAATTTCTGAGCATGGAGCCAGGAGTAACCCCTGAGCACTGCCGGGTGTGACCCAAAAAAACCAAAAAAAAAAAAAAAAAAAAAAAAAGAAAGAAAGAAACAAACAGATTTATTGTAGGTTTCAACTATGTGTGAGGTGACAAAGTCCCTGCCCCTTAAAGAATTTACAAGGAGGTTAATCCAAGAGATAAAAACCACCTAAATAGAACACCATGGTGGCAGGAGGCAGGGAGAGACCAAGTTGGAGCAGGGCAAAATCACAACTGATTTGAGATTCATGTAATGCTTCCCCTAAAGGATCGACTTGGTAAGAGAGTTCCCACAAGCAAACACAGTGAGGATTGAGTTATCCCATAGAGGGATTGGACACCCCTGGGGAGAAAATGTAGAGTCTGAATAAGAAGTACCTCATCATGCAGTCCAAGTGACATGTGTCACATATAATATATTGACACCGTAATAGTCCTAACAAATTGCTATGTGCATAGATGCTGCAATGATCAGCTGATGAAAAGGCAGGGGAAAGGGGCATTGAGATGGAGCAGCAGCCCCCTGCTACAAAGACCTGGAGAATAGTGAGTCATGTGTTATCACTAAAAACAGACATGCAAAAAGTGAAAACAGGGGCTGGAGAGATAGCCAGGAGGTAAGGCATTTGCCGTGAATGCAGAAGGATGGTGGTTTTAATCCCAGCGTCCCACATGGTCCCCTGAGCCTGTTAGGAGTGATTTCTGAGTGAAGATCCAGGAGTAACCCCTGAGCATCCATAAACCAAAAAAAAAGAAAGAAAAGTGAAAACAGAAAGAACTGTGACCAGATCAAAACTCACAGGTAGTTCGATAAACACAACTTGGAAATAGGGTACAAATTTGGGCATCAAATTGGGCCCGATTTGAGAGGTCTTCTAGATTCCACCCACAGTCAGATTTCTTTTGTTTGTTTGTTTTTCTTTAGCAAAGCACAGAGAACTCTTATGGTGGAGAAGAGGGGCCGTAGCAGTGAAGGGACTCTGACAGAAGGGACTCTGGACTGTCACTAATGCTTCTCAGCTCACATGTCTCCCAAACCTCCACCTTTATATGGTTTGTGCTCCTCCCTTTGCCCCTTCCCAGTACTTGAGTTGTATACTTATATTACTGTAATATAGACAATCCAATAAAACTATGTTGTACTTATATGCAGTTGACTTGAATCAGAGTGAAACTTATTCACATAAAAATGGCAGTTAGCACTTTTTTTGTTTGGGGGTCACACCTGTAATATTCGGGGCTTACTCTGCACTCAATAAATCACTCCTGAGAGTTTAAGGGAATTTATGTGATGCTTGGTCACTTGCAGGCAAGACAAGCACCCTACCCACTGTACTATATCTCTCCAGAACTGGCAATTAGCACTCTTGTAATCAAACCTAATATTAGAATTTGGAAAAGGTGTGGTATTCTGGACATTATCATGGGAGTAATGATTGTGCTCTAAGAGATGAAATAGAATAGAGCATAGTGTTAAAGATATTGGTGACAGAAAGAACAAATCTTGTATGTAGATAATACCCAGGTAAGAAGAGAGCCTCAGCAGAGAGGGATCTTCTTGCTTTAAAAAAGATAAATGAGAACTTTATCTCCCACAGGTTATATTTCCTCTCTCTAAATAACTCAACTATTTAATCTTTCCACTGCAATCTATACTCTTCTTTTAGTTTATTCTTTTATTTTTCCCACAATTTTTCTGTGGTAGAAGGAATAATAAGGCAAGCTTGAGCCCTGCCAAATGAACCACAGTCTGATGAGAGAGCACACCCTAGAAGACATGTACAAACAGGATTTTTCTAGTTCTTGAGCAAAATCAGAATCTGAAAACCAAACACTCATCCAGTTAAGTACTGGGATTTAAGTATCCTAAAATATTATCTCTGCATATATTTTCTGAGATATAATTCATAAACTGTTTATTTTAATTGTAATATCTGAAGTTTCTATGTGTAACCATCTCCACAGTTAAAAAATTTATGTCATTTTCCTCACCCTGACAAGGTTCCAAATGTTCATTTGCAGCTACTTCAGCTTCAGACAAATACTAATCTATGTAGTTAAGGTTACAGATTTGCCTTTTCTAGATGTTCTTCAATCTATATAAATTAAATCAAGTGAGATATGGTCTTTATGTCTGACTTCCTAGTTAGGATAATATCTTAGAGATAACCCTCTTACTGATATATCCATATACCGTATTTTCTGGCATATAAGACGACCTTTGAAACGAAAAGAGTCAACCAAAAATCGGGGGTCATCATCTATACCTAGTATATCCCGAAAAATGTTACGATATGCCATTAAATGAAAATCGTCTGGATATTGCCACGAAACGAATTTTCCAACTCAACCCTGCACCGTTCACTGCAAGGCTGCTCGGACACCTCTCTAACTCAGCCAATCCATGCAGGCTTTTTATGCATGCAAATTACACAAGTTCTTACCCGAATCTATACTGTAAAAAGCCTGCTCAGATTGGCCAGAGTCAGAGAGGAAGTCTATTACAGTATAATCATTGAGCCTTTGCTTGTTGTGATTGGCTCACTGTGGTTCATACAGTTGCAGCACAGGAACATTCTGTCTTATACAGTGAATATAGGCCTAAACCTATATTTTAACTGTAAAATTAGAAGGTCGTCTTATACGTCCAGTTCTTATATGCCAGAAAATACAGTAGTAATACTTTACTCCTTTTCATTCTCAAGTATTATTTTCCATTGTATGAATAAAATTAAATTTGTTTCCGAACATTCACCAGGCAATGGACATGGAGATAGGGTCCACAATTTGTTTCCCCTAGATTATGAATCAGTAATCTAAGTCCATATGGTGCTACTACATGGTAAAGTGGAAACAAATGGCTACTGATAAACTCCTGCTCAGTGGGAGAAATGCATCTATTCATTGAAACTACAAAGGTGTCTCCTTACCTCCTTAGTAGGATCAGAACCTTAAATCAAACTACTTAATATCTATGATCCTATATCTTCAGATTTAGATGAAATCATCTGAAATTACTGTTCTCATTTACCTATTTCTTCCCATTATAATGGATCTTTCCCCCCCAGAATTCAGAGTTCCTGAAAGGGGAAATACCCATTCTCCTTGTCAAAGGATGTGGCACCATTAAACCTTGAATCCAGTCTGATACCCAGTCCTCCAACCAGGAAGCCCCAGTTGTTTACCAATCTGCTAGGCTGAAAGACTAGAGTTCAGAAAAATGCAGGGCATGGCCTCTGCCTATGAGAAACAAATTTTAAAACTCTTGCTCACACCAAGTCACCCGTAACATTTTGCCTATCTTTCTGCCTGCATTTCTACATTATAGAATTTAACCAAAAGAAAAAATTTTGTGGGCAAAGATTTTAATACAAAGTCAAAGATGTCTAAATCTATTCCCTTAAAGTGTTTCACTAAATCAAACTTTAAGTTTTTGCATATCTGGGGCCAGGGAGATAGCACAGCAGTACGGCATTTGCCGTGCATGCAGTCAACCCGGACTGACCCAGTTTGATTCCCAAAATCCCACATGGTCCCCCAGCCTGCCAAGGGCAATTTCTGAGTGCAGTGCCAGGAGTAACTTCTGAGCACTGCTGGGTGTGGCCCAAAAAACAATCAATCTATAAATAAATAAAGTTTAAAAAAAATTGCATATCTTTTAACCAGGAGTTTCAAGTGTAAAGATTTATCCAAAGGCCATGAATAATAAGGATACAAAGATTTAGCTACTAACATGCATTTATCTATACACATATTCATAGGTGTATGTTATTTTCTGAGTATATGTATATACATCTAGATAGTCAGTCATTTAAGGACCTTCAAGATTACCCAGTGATATTCACAGGTACTGAAGAGTCCAAAATAAACATACACTAAGTAGAATCCAATAATTAAGAAGGAGCACTAACACAGCGCTAGGGCATTTGGCTTGTATACAGAAAATCCAAATTCAATCTTGGGCACCCCATATAGTATCCCAAGCCACCAATGATCACTGAACACAGAAGTAGTAGCAAAACTGTAGGTTCAAAAATAAACAAACAAAAAAGCATTATAGTATATTTTCACTCATGTATATAGAGAAAAAATGGATAAATTAAATAAAACAAAATTAAACATTTAGACTATAAGGCCAATTAGTGATTACCAGAAAAGAAGGAAAAAAGGGAGGGTAAACTGGAACAAAAAGGACAACTGAATGTGAAGAATAGAGTTGGAGTATTAGTCATGAACATATTGCAATGTCAATGCATGCTGATTTTCACCTAATGTATGATTTTCACAAAATGCACACCTGAAACAAGATTCTAATATAATCTATTTCCATTAAAATAAGTAAATAGTGGTGACGTCAGGCTGGGAATTTCTGCAAATCTACGCCTGCCCAACGGGGCCTGACTGCGAAAAACTGTGAGTGCAGTCTGTGTGTTTCTCTCTCCTCTCCTGTCACCTGAACCTCTTGGGATGGGCCGAATTGGTTCCAAAAAAACTCGCTAGCCCAGAGGTCCATTCTTTGCTATGAGGCCGTGCGCTCCTTCTAAGAAAAGAACACCATGGTAACAAGAAGAGAAAAATCATACTAAGGACTGTGCTGGATCACTGAAGCCCAGCATTTCTCTCTGTACTGTCTTTACTGCGTGCTCGGGCCTAAGATTTGATCCTGTGTGAGGCTTCATCCACAGAGGACTCCCCTCCCTTGTAGGCATATCAACCCACCCAGAAAGGGCGGAGACAGAGGAGTGTGGCTGCATACATCATTTAGCCAATGAATACCACCACAACATGCAGAAAAACGCACAACACAAGTGTGACAATGGGGAAACAATGCAGGCCAGCGTCAGACATAGAGAACAAAGATGACAATTCGATGACCAGATAATGACCAACGAACTAATCAGTCTCTCAGATAAGGACTTTAGAAAAGCAATATGGAAAATGCTGAAAGAACTCAAAGAAACCATGGACCGAGTTGAACAGAACACTAATAAGAACCAAGAAAATATGAAGACAGAAATCACAAAACTCCAAACTGAAATAACATATCAACTAATAGGCCTGAAAAACTCGGTAAATGAATTGAATGACAAAATGGATAAGTTCAACACCAGGGTAGAAAAAGCTGAGAATAGAATTGGTGCTGTGGAAGATGAGATAAATAACAACATACAGTGGGACAGATTGGAAAAAAAAACCTAAAACAAATGAACAGACAATGGAAAAAATAGTCAAAGAATGGGAACAGATGAAAATAGAAGTCTATGATAAGATCAACATAAACAACTTAAGAATCATTGGAGTCCCAGAGACCAAGGAAGAAAATTTCCAGGAAGAATCAATGGTCAAGAACATCATAAAAGAGCTAAAGAATCTAGGTGATCAAATCCTGCATTCCCGAAGAGTACCAACCAAAAGAGACCCCAGAAAAAATACCCCAAGACACATCCTAGTCACAATGACGAATCCCACAGAAAGAGACATAATTCTGCAAACAGCAAGATCAAAAAAGGAAAATATATTCAAGGGAGCATCCTTGAGAGTTACAGTAGACCTGTCACCAGAAACAAGGCCAGAAGGCAGTGGTGGGACATTGTGACAAGACTGAATGAAATGAATGCTTCACCTAGAATACTGTACCCAGCAAAACTCACTTTCCTGTTTGACGGAAGAGTACATGGTTTCACAGACAAAAAACAGCTCAGAATCTTTACAGACTCAAAAGCAGTCTTAAGAGAAAAACTGAAAGACCTAATTTAAGACAACACTAACCAAAAGACACACCAAATTTCAATATAAAGATGGCATCAAATCCCAGGACAATTCTTTCTCTCAATGTCAATGGAGTAAAGGCACCAGTTAAGAACCACAGAGTGGCTAAATGGATCAAAAAACTGAATCCAACTTTCTGATGTCTACAAGAAACGCAACTGAATAGTCCGAACAAACATAGATTCAAAATAAAAGGCTGGAGGAAAATTATCCAAGCAAATAACACCCATAAAAAAGCTGGAGTGGACATACTAATATCAGATAATACAAACTTTATACTCAAAAGATTGTAAAGGACAAAGATGGACATTATATATTAATCAAGGGGTATGTAGAGCAGAAAGAAATCATGCTTCTAAACATATATGCACCGAATGAGGGTCCAGCAAAATATTTAATACAATTGTTGACAAACCTGAAAAATAACATTAACAACAACACAGTAGTTGTGGGGTACCTCAACATGGCTTTGTCAACACTGGATAGGTCAACCAGACTGAAACACAACAAGAATATACTGGACCTGAAGAGAGAAATGGAAGAAAGAAGCCTAGTGGATATATATATATATATGACACTCCATCCCCAGAAATCTGGATACACATTCTTTTCCAATGTACATGGGACATTCTCCAGGATAGACTACATGCTGGCACATAAAACATATCTTCATAATATCAAGAGGATAGAAATTTTGCAGGCTACCTTTGCTGAACACAAGGCTCTGAAACTATTTGTGAATTCCAAAGGAACGAAGAAAAACTTTAACACCTGGAAGTTAAACAGCTTCATACTGAATAACTAGTGGATCCGAGATGAAATCAAAGAGGAAATCAAAAGATTCCTGGAAACAAATGATAATGATGACACAAACTATCAGAACTTATGGGACACAGCAAAAGCAGTACTGAGAGGAAAATTTATAGCTTTGCAAGCACACAATAGGAGGAAGAAGGGGCTTACCTGAATAGCTTAATGACGTAGCTTATAGAACTAGAAAGTGCTCAACAAAAGGACCCAAAAATAGGAAGGCAGAAGGAAATAACAAAGCTGAGAGCAGAAATCAATGGAGTTGAAACCCAAAAAAAAATCCAAATGATCAACGAAAGCAGAAGTTGGTTCTTTGAAAAAATAAACAAGATTGATAGACCACTGGCAAAACTAACAAAGAAAGAAGGAGAGAAACCTGATAACTCGTATTAGGAATGAAAAAGGAGAGGTCACTACTGATATGGCAGAGATTCAAAGGGTAATCAGAAACTACTTTGAGAAGCTCTATGCCACTAAAAATGAGAACCTGGAAGAAGTGGATAAATTCTTGGACTCTTATAATCTTCCACGGTTGCAGGAAGAGGATGCAACATATCTAAACACCCTCATCGCTATTGATGAAATTAAAACGGTAATCAAATGTCTGCCCAAAAACAAAAGTCCGGGCTCAGATGGATTCACTAATGAATTCTTTCAAACTTTTCAAGAGGAACTGCTACCAATCCTGGAAAGACTCTTTCATGAAATCGAAAAAACAGAAACACTTCCAAATACCTTTTATGAAGCCAACATCGCCTTGATACCTAAACCAGACAGAGATGCAACAAAAAAAGAAAATTACAGACCAATATCACTGATGAATGCAGATGTAAACATCCTCAACAAAATTCTGGCAAATAGAATACAATGCCTCATTAAGAAGATCATCCACTACGATCAAGTCGGTTTCATCCCAGGAATGCAAGGCTGGTTTAACATCCATAAATCTATCAACATAATACACAACATCAACAACAAAAAAAAATAAAAATCACATGATCATATCAATAGATGCAGAGAAAGCATTTGATAAGGTTCAACACCCATTCTTGATCAAAACTCTCAGCAACATGGGAATGGAAGGAACCTTTCTCAATATAGTTAAGGCCATCTACCACAAGCCAGTGGCAAATATTATCCTCAATGGAGAAAAACTAAAAGCCTTCCTTCTAAATTCAGGCACAAGACAAGGCTGTCCTCTCTCACCACTCCTATTCAACGTAGCATTGGAAGTACTCACTATAGCAATTAGGCAAGAAAAAGATATCAAGGGAATTTAGATAGGAAAGGAAGAAGTCAAACTCTCACTTTTTGCAGATGACATGATACTCTACTTAGAAAACCCTAAAGACTCTACCAAAAAAGCTCCTAGAAACAATAGACTCATATAGCAACGTGACAGGCTACAAAATTAACACACAAAATTCAATGGTCTTTCTATACACCAATAGTAATAAGGAAGAAATGGACATTAAGAAAACAACCCCATTCACAATAGTGCCACACAAACTCAAATATCTTGGAGTCAACCTGACTAAATATGTGAAGGACCTACACAAAGAAAACTATAAAGATCTGCTCCAAGAAATGAGTGGATATGCGGAAATGGAAACACATACCCTGCTCATGGATAGACAGGATTAACATCATCAAAATGGCAATACTACCCAAGGCATTATACATATTTAATGTGATCCCTCTAAAGATCCCAACAACATTCTTCAAAGAAGTGGATCAGGCACTTTTGAAATTCATTTGGAACAATAAACACCCTAGTATAGCGAAAGCAATCATTGGGGAAAAGAACATGGGAGGAATTACTTTCCCCCAATTTTAAACTTTACTACGAAGTAATAGTTATCAAAACAGCATGGTATTGGAATAAGGACAGGCCCTCAGATCAGTGGAATAGGCTTCAATACTCAGAAAGTGTTCCCCAGACATACAGTCACCTAATTTTTGATAAAGGAGAAATAAATCCTAAATGGAGCAATGAAAGCCTCTTCAACAAGTGGTGTTGGCACAACTGGCTAGCCACTTGCAAAATATTGAACTTAGACCCCCAGCTAAAAGATCATGTATGAAGATAAAATCCAAATGGATGAAAGACCTTGATAGCAGACCTAAACCGTAAGATACATTGAGCAACACATAAGCAAACACTCCAGGACATTGAGACTACAGGCATATTCAAGGAGGAAAATGCACTCTCCAAGCAGGTGAAAGCAGATATTAACAGATGGGAATATATTAAGCTGAGCAGCTACTGCACCTCAAAGGAAATAGCACCCAGGATACAAGAGCCACCCACTGAGTGGGAGAAACTCTTCACCCAATACCTATCAGATAAGGGGCTAATCCCCAAAATATACAAGGCCCTGACAGAACTTTACAAGAAAAAAACATCTAATCCCATCAAAAAATGGGGAGAAGAAATGGACAGACACTTTGACAAAGAAGAAATACAAATGGCCAAAAGACACATGAAAAAATGTTCCACATCACTAATCATCAGGGAGATGCAAATCAAAACAACTATGAGGTAGGTAGCACCTCACACCACAGAGAATGGCACACATCACAAAGAACGAGAACAAACAGTGTTGGCGGGGATGTGGAGAGAAAGGAACTCTTATCCACTGCTGGTGGGAATGCCATGTAGTTCAACCTTTATGGAAAGCGATATGGAGATTCTTCCAGAAACTGGAAATCAAGCTCCTATACGATCCGACTATACCACTCCTAGGAATATACCCTAGGAACACAAAAATACAATGCAAAATCCCCTTCCTTACACCTATATTCATTGCAGCACTATTTACCATAGCAAGACTCTGGAAACATTCTAGATGCCCTTCAGCAGACAAATGGCTAAAGAAACTGTGGTACATATACACAATGGAATAATATGCAGCTGTTAGAAGAGATGAAGTCATGAAATTTTCCTATACATGGATGTATATGGAATCTATCTATCCTGCTGAGTGAAATAAGTCAGAGAGAGAGAAAAACGCAGAATGGTATCACTCATCTATGGGTTTTAAGAAAAATGAAAGACATTCTTGCAATAATAATTTTCAGACACAAAAGAGAAAAGAGCTGGAAGTTACAGCTCACCTCATGAAGCTCACCACAAAGAGTGATGAAGTTAGTTAGAGAAATAACTACGTTTTGAACTGTCCTAAAAATGAGAATGCATGAGGGAAATGGAGAGCCTGTCTAGAGTACAGGCGGGGGTTGGGTGGAGAGGAGGGAGATTTGGGACAATGGTGATGAGAACTTTGCACTGGTGATGGGTGGTGTTCTTTACATGACTGTAACCCAAACACAATCATGTATGTAATCAAGGTGTTTAAATAAAATATATTTAAAAAATAAGTAAATAGTAGGATTTGGGGGATTATATAAAATGTAAATTATATTTTAAAGTTTAATTAAATCTAAAAAAATCTAAAGGTATTTGATCTTACCTTTGCCAAAATATGCACATACCTTTGCCTTAAGGTTGTGTGTAGGCATAATATTTAGTCTATCCACCAGAGGCCAGTGTAACATTAGTTCCAGAACTATATCTTACACTGTGCAATGAACACTACAAAGACTATAATATATACCATAGATACATTATAGAGGGACATTGTAAAATACATACTATAACTACTTAGTTTTATTCTATACATCACTGGTTTACTTTAATATACACAGTTGGTTATTTCTAAGAATAAAATAGGGACAACCAATACTGTAATGATATTTTTCTTTTATTATCTGTATATTTAATATTTCTTCAATGTTCAATCTTGATATGTCTCTTCCAAATCCTAAATAATCCTCATAATCGAAAGGTGGGCAGTTACCATGTCTACATACAGCCAGCTCCATAGACTCCTCTATTTTTGAAAGAGCTATAAAGCAATCTGTAAAAAATTATGGGTACACAAGACACAACTGAAAGCTGGAAATCTCAGTCTTGGGAGAAATCAGGCCAAGTCACCACCCTGCTCAAGCTATGCCTACTGCACATATCACATATAATTGCCACTTCTTCGCCACTCTTCTATGACTCTCTGCAAAGACAACAATCTGACCAAACTCCAGTATACCAGTATTTGAGCTGATATCACAAAGACATTTTGGGAATGAGTCTGGGTACCTTTGCCTTGCCTTCTTGTACTTCCGGAAGACCTGGCAGCTGAAAGCACAGCCCACAAAAGCTAAAGTATCAGGAATGGTGCTTGGAATGTCTGAACATTGAGGCAGCACAACAGCTCCATTAGGGGGTCAGGGGGCCAGGACAGTTTACACCAGGCAATACCCAGGGATTATTCCTGGCACTGTGCTCAGGGGTCATTCCTGGCAATGCTCAGGGGACCATATGGAATACTGGGGATGAAACCAAGGTCGACCACATGCAAGGCAAATGCCCTACCATCTGTACTATCACTTTGGCCCCCAACAACTCCATTTTTTTGTTTAATACTGTCATCCTCATAGAAACACACCATTTTGGAGTCCAAGGTATATCTGAAGTCACCTAATATTCAGAAATAAATTAAGTAACAGAATAGTCAACTAACAACAGAAGCTTATTAAATCTTCTGAGAATGACTTAATGATATTGGAGATACAATCATTTCACAAATATGCTTGTGGCTAAATTTTGTTGTTGCTTTTATTGTTGTTATTTATTATTTTGTTTTTATCTTCATTTTTTGTTCCTTTTTTCTTTTTTAATAATTTTGCTCCCACTTATCTGGAAACAAATGTATTCTGGCCAACTATGTCAATTATGTGAAAATGCTTTTTAAAGTAGATTTAAAAATTTTTTATAGCTGAGTAAATCTTTAAAACTTGCCAAGTACTAATTACCTTTTGTCTATTTCTATTGGTTATTACAAAAAACATAAGAAACATCCAATGCAGATACAAAACTCTTGTTTTAGAAATTCAGAGAGCCTGAGTGACACTCTCAAGTGGCAGTCTTGAAAATGTCATAAGAACTTAGACCAGACCTTCTGAATCTTAAGCAGAATATAGAAGAGTACATTTCCAATACACTGGTCTTGTCCAAATAAAATAAGAAATATAGGGGCCATAGCAACAGCACAGCGGTAGGTGTTTGCCTTGCATGCAGCCAAACCCAAGATGGACCCAGGTTTGATTCCCGGCATCACACATGTCCACCGAGCCTACCAGGACTGATTCCTGAGTGCAGAGCCAGTAGTAACCCCTGAGCATGCCAAATGTGGCAGGAAAAAAAAAGAAAGAAAGAAATATAAAAAACTTACATAAAACTTCATAAAAGTAAATCTTAACAACCTAAAAAAAAAATCCAACCTTGTCCTGTAGCCATACTTTTGTGTTTGCCTACATAAGGATGCCTTTGCTTAAGTGTTTCAAAAAAAATTAGCCTCTTCACATAAATTTAGAGAAAGTTAAATGGAGCAATTTCCTTTTGCCACTTTTGCAAATAAATGTTTTTAGGAGTTTTCAAATTTTTTGAGATAGAACTTTCTCTGCAGAAATTTGTAATAATCCATAATTCATACACTAGCATGCAACATTAAGGCAACACCAGAGCAGATGATCAATACACTTATCTTTCACATTCTCTCATCTTTTCGGGGCAGTCCAAAAAAGTCTAAATCATAAAGAGAGAAATACAGTCTGTGGAACCACTATCTATTCTTACTGCTCTTCTATTAACTGGTAGAGAATGTTTATTCACCCAAAAAAATGCAATCCCAAACCCCAGCGCTATATTCTGGATATTGTTTTATCAGCACCGCATAAAGAGTAATGATCATTGCCCTACCAAGCAACTCTAACTCTACAGTCTACAAACATGAAAACTGCCGATGTACTTTCATACATTGATAGCCTTTGGAACACCAACACACAGAAGTGAGGATTGATATGTTAAAATGGAGAATCTGTGTCATTCATCTTCTACTCCCAGATTCTAGCTCAATGGCCAAGAGATGGCAAGAACATAACCAATAATGAAATGACCTCAATATTAACAAGACACTCCCTGGAAGGGCTAAAAACCAATACTCAGGGGCTGGAACAGTGACACAAGCGGTAAGGCGTCTGCCTTGCCCGTGCTAGCCTGGGTCTGACCACGGTTGGATCCCCCGGTGTCCCATATGGTCCCCCAATCCAGGAATAATTTCTGAGCACATATCCAGGATTAGCCCCTGAGCATCACCGTCACTGTCACCAGGGGTGGCTCAAAAACCAATAAATAAATAATAAATAAAAAACCAATATCCAATTGTTTTGTTACTGATCCTACCCTAGTCAATAATTGTGCCCCACCCTAGGGTGTGACCTGGTGATAGTATATTGTATTATTCCTTATTTGGTATTCTGCTCCCACCCAAGGGAGGTATCTGATTCTTGTGTATAATTAAAGGTCTGAGGAAGGCTAGAGTCATTCTGGGGTGGATTCTTCAGCCTTATCCACTAAATAAAACTGATATCTCCTGAAGTCTGACTGCCTGTGAATTTTCTACCCGCTGCTATCCTGAACCTCAGACCCACCACCAGCTGAACAGAGTGGCAGACAAGTGGTCCAAGCTGGAGGAGAAAGACCTCATCCTCCCTTCCATCACCTTCCAGTCCCATCCAGAGCTGATATTCTACACCCAATAACCAATTTAGGGGCTAAAGACAATACCCCAAAATTAGATGACTCTATACAAGTCACAGAAAGCATAATTTATGGGTGAAAAAATGAGAAAATACAATATTTGAATCATGGTATCCCCGTTTTCTTTTCTAACCAGAAATTATATAAAATATAATGCAATATCAGGCTAAAACTAGAAAATATATGAAAATGCTGTATCAATTCTTCCTTGAGCTCTGTATAAGTAAACAACATGTATTACTTCAGTTGATCTCAGCTCAAACAAAGCAGAGGTGGAAAGAGTTGTGGAAAATACACTAAAAATCTCATACTCTACCAGCTGTGATTTAAGTTTCATATTGGCAAAATATGAGATTGGTTTAAGATCAAGTTTCCTGTTTGCCTCCCTTTGGGTATAGCAGGCCATATCAAAGAAAATATTATTGTATTATTTTAGTGGCTTAAAATAACATTTTGCTAAAACCATCCAATTTGAATATATGCTCATTCAATTGAATAAAGGGATGCAGTCTTATGATCACCTGGGTGGAGACAAGTTTATCCTTCAAGTACAGACACGTTATCAACAAATAAAATCAACATCTCAGTTACAGAGAAGTACAGAGAAAACAAGTATGCACCCAGTTCACACAGTTTACATCAACTATTTAAAGGTTGACAGTAACCATAATATAAGTTTGTTTGGCTATAAGTAATTCTTTACATGTATTTTGTAAAAATTCAGATATCTAAAGTCCTGGATTCAGTCTCTGGCACTAAATACACACAGAAAGTTCAAAATCCTATTGCGTTAAGAAATTCTCCTCTCCAATTTATTTGTACCCATAAAACTGTGCTATATTACATAAACTGAACATACAAAAAGGACAAAAATGCTTTTATTTGCACACAAACCAAATTTGAAAGCATCTCATAATACCTTATTTCACTGAGAAAAAAATACTAGAAAATATATTTATTGTTACAACATACTGTGCATTAAAAATATTGCCAAAAAATAAATTTAATGATTGTAATTCAAAATGGTGTAAATACTTAAATACATTTTCTCTCCTTATCCAATTACACCTAAACTACAGCAGACACGGAAAACAAATGATTATCTATGGACCAAATATTCATGTGCAGAATAAACATGAATTGTAACAACCACAGCTGAAGATTTATGCTAATATATCTAAAACAAAATGGCTTGATCAGCTCAAAATCCATCATAATTTGAGGGGGGAAATTTCCTTCTGCAACTGAACCAGCAGTTTTTTGCGTTTCATAATTTGTCAATTTGTTCCCTAAGTGTAGTGATTTAGTGATGACAAAAGAAATAGAAAAACAAATGAAAATTGCTTAATTATAGTTTGCAGATGTTCCCTCAAAGAGAAGGAGCAGGTTAGAGCAGCTGATGCAGTTTCTTCCATAGAATTCTGCTATAAATTAGTTCTCTTCATCCCATCCTTTTTCCTCCTTCAGCATTTCTATGTGATATTTAATGTTACATAAAGTCATGATAAAGAAGTGACATATTGGATCGCCACCAAATTTATGATAAAGAAAAAAGGTATGAACTTTTTAATCTTCTCCATCTATTCTTTTAGGCAATACCAGAAAAAAATAATAACATCATAAAAAGCTTTGAAATAACACTGGTTGCTTATACCTTCCCTTGGGATACCAGATTAATTAGGTGGGCTATTTTGTTAATTGCTTTTAGGAGCAGATTCTCTTCTGCTGCTTTCTACAACAAATTTCTCTTGAGGTTCATATCCCGATGGCCTTTCTCTTACATTGAACTAAGTTTATTGCTATGTGCGATGTTATTTTCAAAGTGCACACTTTACTGGTAGACACATTTGCAAAAGTGCCTGTTTTTTCTTAAAATGGCTAACGGAAAAAAAGAAACAGAAAGACACTGCAAATGGCCTGTGAACCAAAAACACCAGTCAATATTCTGTAGGGAATTAAATGACTGATAACAACAGTACAGAAAATGTGGTTGAAGTGCCACCTGGAAGCATAAAGCTGGTCAGTTCGTTTCCAACTTCCTCTGGCAGGCAATCTGCCAGTTGCAAGGGTATCAAAACAATGTTTAGCCCGCTGGTGTCTATCTAATACTCGAAAGAAAACAACTGCAAAAGGCTACACAGCAAGGATTATTTTTTGTTGCTGTGTTTTCTTTTATGAGAGTAAGCTGTTTTTCTGCTCTGCTGAAATTCCTTTCCTGCTCTGAAATTGGTAAGAGGGCCAGCTGCTCGCTCTTATTTTTCTCTGTGGTATTTTTCTAAACAGACTTTATATTTATTCTTCAGATTGGCAAAAGACTGTACTCTGGTGGAAGTTTAAAGATGAATTTCTAACGTTCATATTCAAACCAGCTTTGGGGACCAAAATGACATGTCAACTTTGGAAATATGTTGTCTTATATGCTGTCACCAGTTTCGTCTTTAATTACCGTTTTTTGAAAGTAGTCAAGGGTGTGTACTGATATTCCTGTGGCTGAACTGACAAGTCAAAATTTACCAGTCCACAAGTGTTACTTAAATCCAAGCCCAAGACTCTAAACTCCTGACAGAACATACACTCAATACAAAAGAATGAAAATATGCCTGAAATTAGACTTGTATGACTTTAAAGATCTTTAAAGATGTCACTCAGTTTCTGCCAATCTCAGTGTCTCCAAGGTCAGAAACTAGGGACTCATCTTTGACTTCCTTTTTCTTTGTCCTCTGTCACTCTCCTTATCAGGCACTGTCTCTTCCTAACTTCAGAGAATCTCATGGGCCCCTTTTTCTCCGCATTTCCTCTTCCAGTGATCTCATCCTTATTGCCATATTTCTTATTTCTGCTAAACATCCTGGCTAGTGTCCTAGAATTCAGGTGCTTCTTTCCTTTGCTTCTAACTTTCAAAATCACTTGCAATGAGTGTGAATTTGCATGTGATTGCATGTATGTAAGTATATATGTGTGCATACATCACATGCATGCATATGTGTGCATCTATTCTACTGGGACTCCACCAGAGCTAGAATATAAAATGCAAACTTGAGGATCAGGCTACAGTCCTTTGTAGACTCCTTTTTCTCAAGCCTAATCATAAGTGTATATGTTCTTAGGGCCTGGAGATGAGTGGTACAGCCCCTGCCTTAAAGGCACAAAGTCACTAGTCACTCTCTGGAGCTACGGCACATATCAAGCGGGAAGACTAGAAGCACTTCTGTTGAGATCCTCAGTGACATATCATTCTACTGTGCACCAAAAGCAAGAGGTACAAACACTAAAATCAAGTATGCAACCATGCAAGTTAATAACAACAAAGGCAAGGGAGGGGAAAACAAACACATATTAACAAGTATAAAAGGAGAAAGAGATTGAATTCATGGAATATTTTTAACCAGATATGTTAAAGGATAATAAAATACTAAAAACACCAAGTAATGAAAGTGAAATGAAAATAGCACATATTAAGTAGAAACAAAACTATTCATCAAAATGAAAAATTGATGTAGAGATATCAAAGTCAATAAATATGGCAATGATTAGAATGCTGCTATTATATGGTAATATAGAAATGGATTTTCACCCAGCAAAATGGATTCTAGGAATTTTAAGAATGAACTGAGAAAGGAAAACAAATATTTATTTAAAAATTAGCATTAAAAATCATAATAATGATGTGTGTATGAAAGAGTGCTGGTTAGTTATTATCATCTCCAGCCATCCACGCTGGTTGCTATATGTAACAAAAAGGAGCTGAAAAGACTGAACAGCAATTTCTTAAGCACAATATCTCTTTTTTTTTTTTTTTTTTGGTTTTTTTGGGCCACACCTGTTCGATGCTCAGGGGTTATTCTTGGCTAAGCGCTCAAAAATTGCCCCTGGCTTGGGGGACCATATGGGACGCCGGGGGATCGAACCACGGTCCTACCTTGCCTGCGCTTGCAAGGCAGACCTTACCTCTAGCACCACCTCTCCAGCCCCATCCACAATAACTTAAATATATAATTTCTGCATAATGGTAGAGCAGTAATAACCACTCAAAAAGATGGGAGCAACAGATTCTAGAATTTCTGAAATCATGGCCACATGACATCTCCAAAATTTTCCATTTTCCAAATGGACACCCCAGTAGGAACTCACCAAATTAGATGTCAAAGTGACATAGAAGCCACTCAAGGTCAGCAAAAAAAAATCAATAACTCTCAATGTTTAACTAGCAACAAAATACTTTAGTAAGTCTTCAGACAATGACTTAATGACTTTATTGTAAGATATAACTTTTCACAGATTTTCTTTTACTTAAGTTTTTTTCAATAATTCCATTACCTCTTAGTTTTGACAAGCAATATAAAGTAAAATTTTTTTTATAAAGTAAATTTTTTAAAGCCTGCCCAAAGGGCAGGCTTGTAGGTGGGTGGAAAACTGGGATAATGGTAGTGAGATTGGCTTTAAAACAAGGAATGCCAAAAACAACTATATTATGAGCAACTTTGTAAACCATTATGCTTAAATAATGTAAAAGACTTAAAAATAATAAATAATTGGTGGAGTAAATGCTTCCCAAATTGGATCATGTGATAATCCTAGATGGAAAATTAAAAGAAACTCCTGTATTTCCTTTCAATCATTTAGCCATGACTCTAAAGCTTTGAAAACTAACTCTTCAAAATCAAATACAAGTATTGTAGACATAGTTCAAAGGGCTGGGGTACATGTTTTGTATATGGAAGGTATGGATTTCATCATGTGCACCATATGGTCCCAGAAGCACCACTGTGTGACCCCATAGAGTATATATGTGAATGTATTCTTTAAATAAATAAATTCATGATGCAAAGGGACCATCACAAGTAGATCCATTTTAACTTCTTGAGGATCCAGGAACTGGTGGCTCAGTGAAGATCACAGCCACACCTCAAGCATACTCTCCAGAGTAAACTTCAATATCTTCCTCAGGGGTCCCTGGATGCCCCCCCACCTAAGCTCACAGAGACCCTGTGCTTCTCCCCATTAGTATACTTAAACATGAATGTAATTTCTTTATTTCTTTGGTTTTGGGGTCATACCTGGCAGTGCTCAGGGGTTACTGCTGGCTCTGTGCTCAGAAATCAATCCTGAGAGGCTCAGGGTGACCATATGGGATGCTAGAAATCGGACCAGGGTCTGTCCAGGTTTGGCCACCGGAAAACAAATGCCATACCACCAGGCTATCGCTCCAGCCCCATAAATCTAATTTCTTATTTGCTTATTTATGTCTGTCATTAGAGTGCCTGAGGAACACAATCTAGTTTTGAATCCTTAGTACCTAAAATAATACTTAGATCATCAAACAGAATTATAAATGAATTTAGAAACAGGCAATCAAATATAACTATTCACATTTCTTTTTATAACCTAAAAAGTATAGACATATGACAAAGAGGAAGAGGCATTTTTTTCTGGAGAGGCTGATAAATTAATCATAATCACAAAGAGACAGAAATATCAAAGATTGAAATCTAGTCTCTCATCTTTATCCACAGTAATGCCAAAGGCATAATAATGTCTTTACCTGTAATGAATAAAATCAAAATTTGCATGCTAATTTTGCAACACTAATCGTACAATTTTGTCTTACTCTCTTGAACAGATGACACTGCTGAAAATTCAATTATTAGCACTTTGTTAGAACTAATAAAACATATCTTTAAACATTTTTGAGAAAACATTGTATTTATTAACTGCTAAAAACCTGCTTTTTTAAATAAACTGTTTAAAAATACATATTTTGCAAAACATAATCAACACAAATGTGCTGTATTGTACTACAAATATTAACAGCTTCCAACTGTTTTCCAAGAATCTAAAGCAGTACTGTGAATTCCTTTCAATAACACTGTAGTTTAATTTTTTTCCAGGAAAGTATTTTAATAGGATTACTGACCCTTTTAACACTCTTGGAAAGAAAATGAATCCCATAAGCTTTCTGGCATATAACTATTATAAAAATAAATAGAACAGTCAATCAGTAGAAATGGTAATAGACTTGAGAAACTAGTTACTTAACTGTATATTAAGTATGCGTGATGATAACCACTTTAACAAAATTATTTCATTGCATATAGAAAAACACACCCCAAAATAAATGAAAGAATAGAAAAAAGGGGGAAACTTGGAGGAAATATTTTTGTGTCTTCTTTAAAATATAACTAACTACCTTCGCTTTGGTCAATTTTTTTTATCACTCAACTCTTAGACCTAATCCTTCATCCCTGCTTGGTTTTTCAGAAGGTTATTAAAATGTTTTAGGGGTAGGAGTATTGGGGACTGTCTTACTGATTTAAGACACATTTTTGCATTCACAACTCTTTGTGCTTTAAGAGGAATTTTTTCAGGTCATTAGTTTATAATGTGAAGTGGCGCCTAGGGATATTTTGAAAGGGAAAAAAAACCAGTGTGCACAGAGATGCAGTTTATGTGACATGCGTCATCATTTATTTCAGCTCAATTTGGAGACTAAAACTAAACTCAAAACGAAGTCATCACATCTGCAACAGTTTCTTTCTCAGCATGCAATGATTGTACAGAAATCTGAAAACTGAATTGAAGCCATACCCCCCAAAACAAAAGCATCATAACATCCTATAAATCTTACAGTTCTTTCAAGAAGTTAGTACTGTTTCATAGAACCAAAATTAAGTTTTACAAATAATTTCCAAAATAACTTGAATTATTGCATTGGTGGTATAGTGGTGAGCATAGCTGCCTTCCAAAATAACTTGAATTATTATAAAATAATCAACTACAAATCCTCTGGCATATCATAAGACATTATTTCAGCCAAGTTGTTTTGTTTTTCTTTGCATTGCTTTTGGTCTCACCAGGCTGTGTTCATGGCTTACTCTTGGGTTCTATGCTTAGGATTTATATCCCTGATGGGGGTGGGAGTACAATAAGTGATACCGAGTAGTGAACCCAAATAAACTATGTGCAAGGTAAGCAGCCTACCTGCTGCACTATCTTTCTTTTTTCTTTCTTTCTTATTTTTTTTTATGGGCCACACCCAGTGACACTCAGGGGTTACTCCTGGCTACGCGCTCAGAAATTGCTCATGGCTTGGAGGACATATGGGACACCAGGAATCAAAACAAGATTGGTCCTGAATTGGCTGCATGCAAAGCAAATGCCCTACTGCTGTGCCATGGCTTCAGTTCCTGCTCTATCTTTCTGGACTTGATTTCCATCAATTTCATACTTGCTTCCACACCTAATTCTTACATCATGCTACTATATTTGAGTACATAAAAAAAAATCATGAGGCTCAGACAAAATATTCATCTATTTAAACACAAAAAATTTTAAATACAAAGGAAGACTTGATCATAATCAATATTAATAGTAAATCAAAATCCTCTTTGTATAAATGAAACCAAAGTCTGTACTTTTTAAGTGAAAATAAGTTGCTGATATTCCAACAACCTTGTGAAATGAATAAGTTAGAACCATAATCCTTTTTTTCATTATGAACACCCTTCTTTCACTGTGGTTAAGAACACATGAATCATGACTTAATCAAAAAGGGAAGTACCTCTAGAGTTTCTTTACCTCTGGGATTATGAAATTCTGTTTTCAACCTTGGAGGCACATTAACTCATCAGAGGTTCTTTTACAAATTCTATGATTCCTAGACCAAGCTCTGATTTGAGTAGGTTTCAATACCAGAATACTCAAGACAGAGTATCCAAAAGACAGAGAACCAAAGGGTCAGCAGCTATGAAAGAAACCAGTCCATGGCAATCTGAAGCAAAACCAAGAGAAAAGATGACAAACTCAGATGCCTACTGAAGCCACTTACATGAATAAAGTAGGCACTTTATTTATATACACATTGGAGGTTGTGAGTGCCAGAAATAGTGATAAACTGGAGAGCTCACAAGTCAAGGGCTCTTAAATTCTAGCAGAGACTGATGTGAGAGAAAATACCAAAAACAGATATTTTTCCCTTGCCCAAAACTCACAAATACACACAGTCAAGCATTTAAATTGTTCTATGAGGCAAACATACTACAGGTATTTTTCCCTTCACATTCAGTTTCTCATTTGTGGTCTAAATTGATAAAAAAAAAAAAAAAAGCCATAGCATCACTCTCAATAATAACAACACCAAGATTTATTATATTAGCCACTATGACAAAAGCTTACATAGATTACCTTAGTGAACTTCCACCAACCTTTGAGTTCCCTTTTTTCAACAATCACCACTACCATAGACACAGAAGCAGTGAAGGCAAATGATGGAACCCAAATGTATACAGTGCCTGTCATAGCCTATAGCATGTAATATTTCTTAAAAGTTTTAGACAGCTTTAACATAATCTCCACTATTAATACATCAAATTTTAGTGAAAAGGATTTCTCAGGCCCTTTCTAGTACTCAATGGCTTTGATCATTTGTATTACAGACCATTGTATTATAGAATACAACCTTTGGTTGAATATAAATGTGAGTATTCATGTGCATATTACAAATTGCCCTGATAAGAATGATTGGTCTAGCAGGGGTCTCAAACTTGCAGCAACATTTTGTGGCCCTGCCCTAGAGGAACCTCTTTTAATTTGTTTTGTTTTAGTTGTTCAAGGCTTACAACAGACTTTGCACTCAAGGATCACCCTGACTTTGCCTCCTGCGACCCCCAGGTAAATTGAGTTTGAGACCCCTGGAAAGAAAGAACTGACTGCTCATTAAGTAACCTGTCTGACAAGACAGCAAAGATAGATACAATTATAATAAAATGCTTGATTTCAACTGCTATAAAAATTTCAACTCTCCATTTCACCTTTTTGTCTTGCTTTGTTCTTTTGTTTTCTGGGGCCACATTCAGTAATTATCACAGGAGACTCTTGATAAGGTGCTCTGCTAAGATGCTCTATCCCTGCAATGCTCAGGAGATCATGTAGTGCTGAATATTAAACCCCAGTATCTAACATGTGCCCCAGACCACTAAGCTATCTCCCAGCCCCATCAATTTTACCCTTTAAAAGATGAGTAAAGGTGCTTAGAAATTCTTCATAGGTTTGCTCATGACAACTAACAAACTTATCTAGAACATCTTCAACTGATCGATCTTCATCCATCATCTCCAATCCTGATGTCTGGGCGGGCATTTCTATTCACGAGGTCACTTTATCTACAAGACAAAGGAAAATATGAGTTTTAGAGGAAACTAAGATTTGAGCCTCTATGACAATATTCTAGACAGGGAAACAAAAGGATTTCAAAGCTCCAAAAGCATACATCAAAACATTAGAGCAATAGACTCTTGTACTAAGACACCAAAATTTTACTCATATTTTGAATGACAAATTTCTTGGCCATAATCGATTTTTGCTTCAGTTTCCCCACTTCTATCTTCTTAACTACTGAAATATTATCACATAATTATGTAAGTATTTAGTATATCACATAATGATATAAGTAGGTAAATCTGTCAAAATGAGGTACACTTCTTTTTTTTTTTTTTTTTTTTTTTTTTTTTTTTTTGGTTTTTGGGTCACACCCGGCAGTGCTCAGGGGTTACTCCTGGCTCCATGCTCAGAAATTGCTCCTGGCAGGCACGGGGGACCATATGGGGCACCGGGATTCGAACCGATAACCTTTTGCATGAAAGGCAAACACCTTACCTCCATGATATCTCCCGGGCCCCATTAGTAAGGTACACTTCAAATCATCTTCCAAAATATCATTTATCCAATGACAAAATAATTTTAATTTTATTTAAACTAAAGAGTCATGATTTACAAGTTTTTGGTAGGTCAGTCTGAAGCATATAATATTCCATCACCAACAGTTAGAAACAAAAAAAATTGGCCAACATTTATTAACTATTTATTTGGAGCTCATAGGTATATAGGTGCTTATCTGATCACTTTTCATTTTTTCTGCTTGCAGTGCCAGGGATATAACTCAAGGCATCACACAGGCAATGTATGTCCTCTACCCTAAATCACATCCCTGGATCCTATTCTCAGCACTTGAATAGTAACTTCATATCAGCTTTAACAAAATTAGAGATGTAGATCAGTGGTATTGTACTTGCCTTTCATGTGTGAAACCCTTAGTTCAATCTTCTGCACCCCACACAACCCCCAAAGTCATAACAATCCTCACCTAGTTGAAGTTGCTAAATTATGGGAGTCTTCCCAGGGCCCATGATCATTATCATGAGCTTAAGTCTACCAATTATGAGATAACCATATATCCCTGTACTTTTGCACTACTGCTGCCAAACAGGGAACTTGTCTGAGCTCCAACACATCCACAAACTGAGAACTTTGAACATTGCAAATAATCTTCAGGAAAGCTCCATTAAAGACTCCCTCCAAAACTGGGCCTAAACATCTCTCCCCAGAGAGACTAGACTCCAACTAGAAGTCCCCTGGTTCCTAAGGATGGGACTGAATAATTTTCAGCCCTACTTATACCAGCATCCTTTCAAATATCTATAAAATATCTATACTGTCCTTTCTAAATCTTCTCATTTCCTTCACAAAAACAAAGTCTCTTTTTCAAAACCCAGCACAGAATTTCGTTTTTGACTGAAGGCTTTAGTTGTCCGTCTCCCATCACCCTACGAAGGCCCAGTTATAATGTCTCTTATTGCACTGCTTTAGCAAAAGCTATGTTTATTTCTGTGTTATAAGATCTAGCGCCATAAAGGGCAAGGTGCACATATTCTCACAGTTGTATCCCAAATGTTTAATAGCTCAAGTTATGACATTGGTTAGCAGTCAATCAATGTCAATCGAGAATTAGATTTGAACAGGTACTGTAGTTAAATATTGCTAGAAGTTGACAAATTCACCAGTGCCCTTATATGCCATGACTTCCAGCACTTTCATCTCTTGAACAATCTACCTGAAAAAATACTACTCACTAACCATACTGCATCCTTTCAAAATAAGCCATTTGGAAATTAGGCCAAGATACCAAATATGGCCTAGACATAGTGAGATCTGACTAAATCCCTCATTCTGAGCATTGCCCATCTATTCCATAGCTGAAGATCATATTATCAATGTTGGTAGCCCTTTCATATCAACAGTTCACATAACCTATAACTGCTAACAAAATACCTGTCAGCTAAGATACAATGAGTCAATGCTTGCACTGTTTGAAGCTTTCTACTTGTAATATTTCATCTGATTAAATTCTATCCATTCTGAATAAAATCTCATTCTTGCATAGTCTTAAGAAAACTGACTACAGAAAGCTAAAGAGCTGGAGAATAATGAGTTAGCTCTCCAGTATAATTATTATGAAATAATATAAGTAAGCAATTTTTAATACTGTATTGCTGGAAGAAATTTTCTTCCATTTTTATTTGTTTTTTGTTTGGGGTTTTGCTTTATTCTGGGGGGAGTCACACCAGGCAGTTCTCAGGGGTTACTCCTGGCTCTGTGATCATAAATCATTTTTGGCAGGTTCAGGGAACCATATGGGATGCCGGGGATCAAACCCACATCTGTCCTGGGTCAACAACATGCAAGGCAAGTGCCCTACCACTATGCTATTACTCCAGCCCAATTTCTTGCATTTTTAATCAAATTAAAATCTGTTACTACACTTTATTCAGTACTTCCAAAAAGCTTATTTAAAAATGTGTTTCATAAGATACCTAACCTCATTTAACAGTAAAACCTATTCCCAATTAATATAAAGTATTGGTTATTATTTATATAACTTAATGAGTCTTTATCTATTTCTCAGAAGAAATACTAATGGTCTTGCTTTTGACTCACTAATATTTTGTGTGAAATATGGCATTTGCACCAACTGCCTATTTTTTTTCTTTTTGTTTTGTTTTTGTTGGGGGACATACCCAGAGATTCACAGGGGTTATTCCTGGCTCTTCATGCAAGAATTGCTCCTGGTTGTTCCCTGGGAATCATATGTGATGTGGGAGATAGAATTCTGAACAGCTGTATGCAAGACAAGCATTTTGCTCACTATACACACAAATGTGCTCTGGATCCACAAATTGCTTTTCTATACTCCAATCACTCCTAAGCCCAAGTGTTTTAAGTAAGGAATTATGAAATGCATGCTTCTCACAGGTTTACAGTGAGGATAATAAGAGTAAAAAGTATTTCAGAAAATGTTAGCAATGGGGCCAATGAAATAGTAGTGGGTAGAGCCATTGTCTTGCATGCTGTCAAAACGAGTTGTATCCATGGCACTGCATCTGGTCCTCCACCTGGAAGGAGTGATCCTTGAGTGCCATGCCTGGAGTAACTCCTAGGCACACCAGGGAAGGAAAAGAGTGAGAAAAAGAAGAAGAAAGAAAGGGACAGAAGAGG
>PVKC010004074.1:0-36774 GCA_004027635.1 Crocidura indochinensis | reverse complement strand
CCTGCCAACCTGTATTGAGCCAGCGGTTCAGACTCCCTGCCAGGGTGGTCCTGGCATAAAGTACTGGCAAAATGTTGCTTGCTCTGCCTTTATCCCTCTCTCATTCTCTCTCTTGAGTTCAGAGCTACCTACAGGTCTCCTCCTTACCCTGACATTCTCTAGATGGTGAAATTTCTCTCTCTCTCTTTTTTTCTCTCTCTCAGGATGGCAGACTTCAGGAGATGAAGCATGGAAATAAAATGCAATGATGCTTCTATCCCTCACTCTGCCCTCTCTCCTGTACTGCTGAGGTGGCAGTCTGGATAGCTATAGCCTGGTATCCCTAGGCAGGCATTCCCTAGCTCCAGAAGCTGGTGCCTGGCTCTTGTACTTTCCCATGTAATAAAAAAGATGCAAGTACTGAGGAGTCCAGTCCTAGACTGATACCCAGGTGGGTTTAACCTCAGTTATCTCAGCTCCACAAGAAGAACCATCATGATGTAGCAGATATTTCTTTGAGGAAAAATTAGTTAACGCAAATGAAGATGTTTCAGTATGATGAAATGAAATACAGATATGTCTTTTATGTTTCTATGATTTTAAATTAGGAGTCACAGTTTTTGCTGTTTATAAGATTCTCTGGTCTGAATTTCTAGGTCATTTCACTCATAATAATATCCTTCATTTATGATTTACCATGAGGTCAGGCCTTTTGAGAGAGGCATCAATAGGCAATTTCTCCTTATTGAGCATGCCCCTCTTTCCAGATGGTCTCTTGGGGACCAGAGCCTCTATGGGAGTGATGAGTAGCAGAGTTGAAACTCTAGCCCTGGAATGGCAAACAAGTTTGACACAAAGAGCCAAAATTTTTTTTTTTTGGTCACACCCGGCAGTGCTCAGGGGTTACTCCTGGCTCCATGCTCAGAAATTGCTCCTGGCAGGCACGGGGGACCATATGGGGCACCGGGATTCGAACCAATGACCTTTTGCATGAAAGGCAAACGCCTTACCTCCATGCTATCTCCCGGACCCCAAGAGCCAAAATTTTAAACTGTGAGAGTCAGAGAGCCACACCACACAGTGACCTGCCAAAACAGACAAACACTCACACAAAAGCATATAATTGTAACAATAATCTATGAAACACATATTGCATTTTGCCGTTTTGAGTGAGGGTAAAAATCCTGCAGTGATGGTGAGGGTGTGCTGCGTCCTCCACTCTAAGAACTAATGGCAAGATGTGACCCAATATGTGGCACACGGGTCTCCCCCCCCCCTCACCTCCCCATCCCCCACCCCCACTCGCTGGCCCGTGCAGTTGTTTCTGAGGGATGGAAGACGGGATGACGCAGCCTGGGGACGGTGCTGACCGACTACGTGCTTGGAGAGCTCTCCTCAGAGGTCCCTCCTCAGAAGCAGCAGAACAAAATCCTACTTTGGCAAAGAGCCACAGGATACAAAATAATAAGAGGCAAAGAGCCGCAGTCATTTTGACCAGGAGCCGCATGCAGCTCGAGAGTCTGGTGTTCGCCACCCCTGCTCTAGCCAATGCCCATCAGCAGCATGATCCATGGGTTACTTTGCAACTTCAGTCATCAGACCTATCCCCTGATCTAGTGCATGTCACCCTCTTTCCTGGCACCTCATCCAACTTTGAATAATCCCATATATGCTTCTCGGTGTAAACATGTCCATGTATCCTTTCTCTGGCCTTGCTGAATCACCAGCTTGCAATGTTGAATTCTCCATTCAGCAAGAGCACCTTAGCTCACCTTGTTTTCTTCTGCTGTCATTCTCTTACCAATCAATAAAGGATCACTGAAAATGGGAGCTACACTTTTCCCCCATTTAAGGGCTAAATTATGTGCCATTGTTGTGTTTGGAGACATCTCAAAGGCTTCTGGGTTTATTCCATGTTCTATCATTAACCTTGTAGACTATCCACCTTGACTAGCGGCTTTAATAATAACACAGCTTCCCCAAGGAATGACTTGGTGACAAGAGCAAAAATCAGGAGACCCTTGTAGAACAGCTGACTAATTAGGTCCTTGTTCTATTACTGGGTCTGCAAGTCCCATGCTGACAGTTGTCACTATCCTGCCTGGGTCCCTGCCCAGAAGCACTCACTAGATGTGCAGAGTTTACTGCTGCCTGCTTAGGAGGTGGGGGAAGTTGATTGTTCCATGCTTAACTTAGTTTTTTAAATGTTACTTTATTTAGACACCATGGTTACAAGGTTGTTCAGAATACAGTTAGTTGCCTTTTCCCTCCACAGATACAAAGTTGTTCATGATTGAGTTTCAGTCATACAATGTATGTACAACACCCTTTACCAGTGAACAATTCTGCCCAACTTTCTTTCCCCAGCATTGGGAACACCCCAACTGGTGAAAGGAAGCAGCGACAGTAATGAGGAAACTTTCTTGGGCAGTTCTCTAAATCATTTCCAGTTGGTTGAATGAAAACCAGCCCTTGTACTCTGATGATGTTTGTTTTCATACAAAAGGCCCCTCTTGTGAAGAAATCGTGGGTGTGGCTCCTCCAGATACAAACCCAAGGTTAAGATACATTCAAAGCTTGAAACTGGAGGAAGGATCCTATGGGGAAAGGAAGGAGAATGGAGTGAACTATACCATTCTGTCATAGGACTGTGAGTCAGCAATGCTGATGGCCTGGGATCCAGAAGCAAGCAGCCTCATCCCTCCTGGCTGATACCAGTCCCACTGCTATGAGTTATTTGTGTCAATGAGTCATAGTGAACATAGGCAGGAAAGACCCATGAGTGTTACTGGCACAGTCCCATGCCTGTGACTGCATGGCTAAATCTGGGCCTCTGGCAGGGATGTCTGATGATCCTCCAGAATGTAAGAGTGGAAAGTTCTAGAAAGTCTTCTAGTCTCCCAGCATGGGGCAGAGTTGCCACCAAACTTCCAGGCTGGAGATCCAGTTGGGCCTTAGTGAACAAGAGATTATAGTATGAGGAAACATTTTCTATACCTTTCTATAAGGCCAAGCACCTGTGTTGACTTTGACAAATCTGATAGCAATGAACCTTTTATTTTGTCAGAGAAAGAGGTGTCCTCCCAATTTTACTTTGTCTGGAAGTAGCAGAGTCATCTTTGGAGTCAACAAAACTGGAATATGAAAAGAAATGTGATCTTTAACTAGCCTGGCCTTCTGCCTGCATATCTTCCAACATTAATGGCTCAGAGTGGGTTTGCGATTGAATCACCTTACTCCATCCAGCTGCCACCACTGAAGATTTCTCTGTGCAATCTAATTTCCATTTAGTTCAAATCCTGGCTGATAATTCTGCTTTTGTTGGCCCCATTTAGCCAGGCTGTCAAAAGTGCAGGTCCTGATTCCTGCAATTAGCTGCTTGGGAAGGTCAAGAAGGCTAGATGGAAGAAGTCATCAGTTTCTCCCATTTTGTATTAACATTTACTAAAATGCAAAATGAGATCTAGAGGCAAGAGCCCTGCTGGGCTTGTTGACTTTGGTGTTTTCTTTCTTTATCGTCTTTTTTTTAGCCTAGGATAAACAAATCAACAACAACTAATTGTTCAATCAACAATTACTAAGACCTTGCTATTTGAAGGACTTCCATGTTATGCAGTTTTCCACAACTTTCCGAGAAAGCATTCATTACTTCCTATATGGCTTTCCAGGCTGCTACATTCACCTTATTGCTCTTCTGCAGAGGCCACAAGACAATCTATTACTCTATGTACCAGAGATTCATAATATCCCAATGATTGAAGGGACAGTCCACGTTATTTAGCTTTGTGCCACTGAGTTTTGTGGTCTATGGACAACTATTGATGAAAAACAAGCAATAAATGCAGAGGAAGAAATTCAATTCAGGGAGCTCATCATGTACAGTTTATGTGATTGAAGGCATCAGTTTGGATGTCAGACTACCTTGGTTTTCATTCTGACTCAGCATTATCAATACTATCATTTGAATTGGGGTACTGACATATCTGTATTTTATCAGCACTCAGATGATAAGAGGTCTTACCTGAGAGTGTTGTTGGGAGTTAGATCAAATTGCACAGGGTAAATGTTTTCATGACTTCTTTTGGCAAAATGCTTTGTGCACTGGGATGCATTACTGGATGGGTTTAGTGTGGGGTCAGTGAGCAATTAAGATTTTACTTTATGTTTTATTTTCAATGAAAAGCAGAGAAGAAATGCAAAGGAATGTTGGTATTTGTCTTCATTGTACCAGTTAAACTCAAATCTACACCCATAATTTTTATTCCCTATTTATTTATTTTTTTGGTTTTTGGGTCACACCCAGCAGTGCTCAGGGGTTACTGCTGGCTTCACGCTCAGAAATTGCTCCTGGCAGGCACGGGGGACCATATAGGGCACCATGATTTGAACCGATGACCTTTTGCATGAAAGGCAAACGCCTTACCTCCATGCTATCTCCCGGGCCCCTATTCCCTATTTATTGAAGGGCCTCTGTCAACAAGAACTCTGCTAGAGTAAAGCCAAGTGATTTAGGAAGATACATTTATAGCCAAAGAAATTGCATTGGAGGGACAGTGGATAAGTCCATGAGAAGGTAATCAAATAGAAGTTTCTGCATTTTCCATTTTTGTTTGCTTGTTTTTGATTTAGCAGGCTATAGCCAGCAATGTTCAGAGGTTATTTTTGGTTTTGCCTGCACTCAAAAATTACTCCTGGCAGACTCAAAGTCTATATCAAACACCAGGAATTGAATCTGGATCAGCTGCATGCAAGGTAAATACCCTGCCCTACTATCACTCCAGCCCCCAATATCTGCATTTTTTCTTTATATTTTGATTTTTGGGCCATATCCGGTGACACTCAGAGGTTACTCCTGGCTATGTGCTCAGAAATCGCTCCTGGCTTGGGGGGACCATATGGGATACTGGGGACTGAACCCATGTTCGTCTTGGGCAGCAGTGTGCAAGGCCAGCACTGTACCACTGTGCTATCTCTCTGGCTCCAATATTTGCATTTTTCAATTAAAAATTTTTATCTTGGAATCAGTCCGGTTATATACACCACAAAATGCCCAGTATATAAATAACCACTATTTTCGTGATTGGTCAGTAATATTTTGTCCAGAAACAGAATTTGGTGACCAGCCTGTCATGCTTCTCCATGAACTCTTTAAAGGATGTCAAATAAGCTTTCTCTGAGGACCCCTCTTAGTACCCACCTCAGGTTCTTCAGCTTCCAAGGTGCTGTGGTCACATTCTTTATAACATCTTTTTTTCGAGAATTCTTGGCATCACTAAGGGGAATCATGGACAAAATTTCCTTCAGACTGGAAAAAATTATAGTAGTGATGATGGCAATGGGAGGAAGTGTTGTGTTTAAACACATACATGCAACCCATATATGGCCTCAATCATAAGCACATGAAGCAAGTCCTGACACTATTGAGGAGTTTGGGGAGAAGAATGGTAAGCAGGGCATGGAAGGGAAATGATGGAGAGATATATAGCACATAGAATGTGTGGGTAGAACTGGGTAGTGGAAGAGAGTAGACAATGGGAGTGCCCTGAGCAACTCAAGTCTAGGTAGAGTGGTATCGCTGGCCTCCCACATTTATTTCCCCAACTCTTTGTCTTTCTATAGATTTCTACTCAATGTGGTTTTGATTTCTTTCTCTTCTACATCTATCTATATTCCTGTATCATTTTATTATAAACTGAATTTGGCTGTGATTTCACAAATACAGGCTCAATTTATAAGTGATACTCCAGGCTATTTTTGAGCCAGATTCTTGGTAGTCTCCATTTGTCCCCTGTGCTCTTGCCTCAGCTTCCCATTTGATTCAGCCAAAGGGGGTTTCCCAGAAGGAGGTCAAGAACACAGATGTTGGGTGCTTTCTCTCTGTGAGGTCACCAAAATACTGGCTGGGTTTTCTCCATCAAAGAACTCCAAAGATTCTATGTACTGTAGGTCTCCTCCACACAAGGTTCTAGGAACCAAACCTTTCAATGACCTTTATCTGCTCTTAAGGGATGGAGCATTATGGTAGTGATATTTCTTCATTCCTACCACCTTTTAGGATGGTCCTTGAATCATACTAGTTTGAATGTGTCCTGACCTTTATGCAGGACTCTGATAATGTTTAACATCAATAGTCCTAGGAGTTGAGGACACATATAGGGAATAAATTGATTCAGAGGGGCATCTATTATTTTGAAGACTCTCAGTTCTGGTGGTCCAAGAGTGATTTTGTTGACCTGACTTGGCTCCAACTGTAAAACTGAACATACACCAAATTAAGTCAAATATTAAAAATAATTCAGCCCCACTCTAGTTCCCATTGTTCCAGTGTCTCTTCTAAGAAAGATTTTTTAATGATATTTTGGTATGAAGTCATGATGAGCTAATCTGAGAAAAGCAGGGAGATTTCTAAACCAAGTCTTGGAGTCTGCAGCAGGACTCCAGCAATCAGTAAAACAGTTAAGCTATTTCCATGTTTAACAACTGGCTTTTCACTATTTCACTGATTTCTGCTGATATGGTTTACCAAAGGTCCCTGAAATTTATTTGTATTAATTGCACCATCGCTAATAAAATGGGGAGATGTTAGAAATGTCAGCTTCTGAAACCTGAAATTAGAGTGTGAGGTTCATTCAAGTCAGTGATACCACTCAACTCATCTAAGACTTTTAATTGCAGTGTACAAGGATACACACCTAGTCAAGGGGAAAACCCAGGAGAAGAATAGCTGGTTGATATCAGGAAAACACCAAGAAGGTCCACAAAGGTAAGTTTTAGAAAACATCGGACAACTTCCAAGTTCTTGAGGTTGTATGGTCTTATGACTTCAGAATCCTGTCCTATTTAGGCCATATCAGTTACATTCTTAGGAGGTGACTGTTTCCAGTACTTAGGATGCTATTAGTTGAGGCCATACTTGATGACAGCATAAGCATTCAGAGAACAATGCTTATTATGAGTACTGTTGCCTCATCCTCCAGTTCATTTCTCAGAATAATAACTCAGAATGTACAAGGGGTCTGTTCTATTCTTTATCACAAGGACTGGCTGAAAAGCCTTCAAAAACTGGTGTAATTATGCCTTCATACACACTTCTCACTAACTCCAAAGAAAAGACACCACAGAAAGTGAGCCCAGAAGCTACGAGTAGCCCCCAAATTCACTGGCTCAACCTCAGAGACCTAGGTTTATGGATTATTTGTTTATTGACTTTCTGCATCCCCTCCTCACAACCTGGGATAAACCAGAACTCCTTTGCATAAGCTTATTTTTATGAAAAGTTGTAAAATGAGTAAGTCAATCTATTTACTGGAGTGCTAGATGGTTTCATGTGTGACTCTGGCTTGTATTTTGAATAGATGTGAAAATGTGCTGAATCTACTACTTATTCCTGAGTGACACTTCATCACTAATCTCCCCTAAGTCCCTATCTTGTTGAGACACTTACAAAGAGTCTGTGTAAAGTAATAACATCAATATTCATCTACCCATTCATATCATTAAAGTAGTCACTACATGTGAATAAATATTCTTATACTCTTTCTATCTCCTGATTCTGGAAATATTTGAAACATTTCTGAAGAGACTTAGCCTATTGAAAGAAACATTGAAGTTTCACATGGGATTTAATCTTAGCCCCAAAGAGTCATATCCATATGAAATGTAGAATAACTACGACATTACAGTGAATCCTGAAAAATTTACTTACTGTTTTCTCTAGTAGTAACAGGCCTTTCCTGGAGCCTTTCAGGCACCCCAAAATCCAAGATTACTTCACAGTTATTCATTTCCCCTAAGGTTAGTACTAAAGACAAAAACTATTTAGTTAATCAAACAAATTCTTTCTCATTCTTATGGTATTTTAAATTTTCACATAATTTTTCACATAATTTTTCCTCAAAAATAACAAAGTTCACATTTGCCTTTAAGTTTCTTCCAAGAGGTCATGCTGTAGTTGGAAGATTTCAACTCTAGCTGTCTCTGCCCATGTGACTCTGCTGCATCTTGACATTTCTATCTGGGGGTGGAGGGAAGATAATGAGAATCTTTAGGCAAGAGAAAAAAGTAGGAGACCAAGGGGATACTTCAGGAAATGGCAGGCAATAACTTCTCACATAGTCAGCCTGGAAATATGACTACTGGCTACACAGGCAAATGCAGATTCTTTCCACGGGCATGCATAGTTTTGTTCTAGTGCAGGAAACAAGCATAGCATGAAATGAGATATCTAAGGATAAAGTTCCTTGTGAGAGCCCAGGCCCTTCCCATAATTATACATTTAGTTTAAATTCACTCCACAGATATTCCCCCAAACCCATAATTTTAACCTGAACCTCTTTTTTTCTCTGTCTGCAGGTTATATTTCACTGCTGTTTTATGCCACAAAGTCAGTTTCCATTTAACTCTGTTTATATTGGCATGAATGGCTCATTTTAAGGCTCTCAAAGACAATCACTATATTTCTCTCTCTTTAACAAAATACTCTACCATAGGTATTGATGACATTGAAAACCATGTGTGCCAATGTATGTTCTAAACTTCACTGCCAGGCCAGAAAAAACAGAGCACTGAGGTGGGGGGGTGTTTCTATCTCATCAGCAGGACTAAATTCTTAATAAAAGCAAAGTCCAGATAGTTCAAAGTCTATGTCACAGCTTAACCCAGACACAGTGACAGAAAGTGAAGTAAAGACTGGCACCATGCCCAAAATACCTTTCCCATGAAATCTCTTTCATTTACACTGATATTGAGGAAGTGATTATGACTAGCGATGACTAAAGTAGGTCCAATAAAAGAATTCACTATTAATTCTTAATTCAGGTACTACTATAGTCATTGGCTACTATAGTCATTAATGGAATCTTCAGTTAAAGAGTAAAAAGGGGCAGTTTGGAGTGGAAGGTTGAAGAAATGAGAAGAACACATGAGGGTGAAGGGTGATAGCATGAAAACCAACACCATAACCATCTAACTGATGTAGCAGCATGAAAGTTTTCAATTTATCCATTATTCATTATCCATTATTCATTTATCCATTATTCATTATCCATTATTCATAAGGGAGGCTGTTAACAACCTATAATGAAATAATCCTGGGAGGTAAGATTTGTTCTTCCTTGAGGCAAATAATCATATTGATTCCCAGTACACATGTTATTAGGTTAATTTCTCCTTATGCTAATCAGTCTAATAATGACTCTATTGCTCACCCCACTGGAGAAGAATTCAGGGAACTCGGGGAAATTTTTCTGTGCACCCGAGTTCTGCTTCTAAGAAGCCTATACTCCTTGGCTTGTGACCACATCACTTAAACATAATTTCTATGGCTTCAACAATCATGACTCTGACCCTGCATTCCTTGTAAAAATCTTTGCTGTTACATTATATCAACCCAGATGGTCCAGAACTCCTTCTACTGAAGTCATATTTTAAAGGGCCCCTTTGCAGACAGGAAAGCACAGGGAAGTAGGATATGGGCAATTTTAAAGAGTCATTATCATATCCATCATAATCTTCCTTAGTACTCACTCTATGTAGTGTTTATTGTATCTTAATCATTCTTTGTTCCTTGGTCTCCAGTGTGACTTAGCAGAAAAAAAAAATCTCAACATTCTTTATGATACAATGACTCTAACCTGAAGTGGCCAGTACATCCAAAATCTTCCTCTTCAGAGTTCAGGGCCTTGAAAAGCAAAGTTCTGATTATAATAGAAAAGCAGAACTCTGCAAAGAAATATTTTACAAAGCACATGGGCAAATGCCTTACTGCTGTACTATCTCTCCGGCCTCAATTTCATCATTTCTTGAAGCTACATAGTATTCCACTATGTTTATATATCACATCTTCATAATCCATTCATCTGTTATTGGACACCTAGATTTATTCCATAATTTAGCTTATGTACTAAGTGTAGCAATGAATAATGGTGTGCATACATCCTTTTAAATGAATGTTTTATGAATGGATTTTTGGCCACACCGGGTGGTACTCAGGGTTTACTCCTAGCTCTTTGCTCAAAAATGACTCCTGGTAGGCTTGGAGAGTGGTGCATATGGAATGCCAAAATGGAACCCAGGAAGCTGTATGTCATACCAATATCCTATGCATTGTGCTATTGCTCTGGTCAATGGATGAATGTTTTTAAGTCCTAAGGTGTTATTTTTAATTACTTGTCGGAGAGAAGATGAATAATTAAAGTATCTAAAGGCCTTGGAGTAAGAGAGGGGTCTGGCAAACCAGAAAATTTGGAAGGAATCTGTCTATAATCTGAAATTCCTAAACACTAAGCCAAATAGTGAGAACAAGGGCTATGAAGACCTGTTGGTGAAAATTTTAAAATCTTTTCAGAGAGTTCAGTGGCCTGACCCAAGACCCTGAAACAGCTCTCAGGGAGGTTTTAGTCTTCTTCTATCTTCCACAGGATTGATGCTGCCATACCAGCTCTATACACTGGACACTGTCTTCCTTAAGACAAAGATCTCATTTCTTTCCCTGTCTCACCTGGGTGCTATTCCTGATTACTGCTGCCAACTCCAGGTTCTTGACAGAAAACTTTTCAAATATTTATTGTTTCCATCCCAGAGAGTGGTTTTCCCAGGTTTACCTCAGCTTGCAATGATGAGCTGACAAGTGGAAAAATAATCTCCAATCAGAGAGAGAGGACAAAGGTTACCGTGTTTGCCTTGGATTAATTGACCTAGGTTTGATCTTTGGCACCATATATGGTCCCCTGAGCACCCCCATATGAGATTCCTGAACACAGAGCCAAGAGTAAACCCTGAACACAGTTAATATGACTCAAAAATAAGCAAAAATAGAGAAAAGAAAGTAAAAAGAACCTCGGGGGCGGAGCTATAGTGCAACGGTAAGGCATTTGCCTTTTACATGGCTGATCTAGGGTGAACCTCAGTTCGATTCCCAGCTTCCTATATCAAGCCAGGAGCGATTTCTGAGCACATAGCCAGGAGTAACCCCTGAGCATCACTGGGTGTGGCCCCAAAACAAAAACAAAAACATAAAAAGAACCTTAAGAAATAAGTGGGTGATGGGTATGGCACGTGGGACCTGGTCTATATGGATGAGCAAATAGGATGAGCTGGCTTCTCAGGGGTCACCAACTGAGAGAAATGAAAAGGAAGGGTATATTTTTATGACTGAAACTCAACTATAAACATGTTTGTAATCATGTTGCTTAAATAAAGATATTATTTTTTAGAAAAAAAACAAAAACAAAGCACATACACATAAGATAGATAAGTATAGTAGACTGGCATTATTAAATGTGAAAATTAGGGGCCTGGGAGATAGCATGGAGGTAAGGCGTTTGCCTTTTATGCAAAAGGTCATCGGTTCGAATCCCGGTGCCCCATATGGTCCCCCGTGCCTTCCAGGAGCAATTTCTGAGCATGGAGCCAGGAGTAATCCCTGAGCACTGCCGGGTGTGACCCAAAAAAACAAAAATAAATAAATAAATAATAAATAAATAAATAAATAAATGTGAAAATTAGCCACTGTGTTTCTCAAATCTAGCTGTACATTAGAATCATCTGTAAAGCTTGGTAAAACTATAGTTCCCTTTTTGTTCCCTTTTTATTTTATGTTTCCTAACAGAAATTCTGATTAGGTATCTCTGGTCAGAGTCTATATTTTTAAATAGTCCCCAGTTGATTCACATGAGCATCCAGGATATGAATCACTGTAGCTAGTGCTATAGAACATAATTAAAAGAAATACTTGGGAGAGCGAGAGTGGGAAGAAAATTCTGTGGCATAATTGGAATATGTTTGGAAGCTTGAATCATCTAATGGATTTGAATGGGCAGTGATGGAGAGGTTGAGGGTAAAAGATAGAGACAAGGGGAGTCTAAGATTACGTTGGTACATAACTGCTGAGTGGCAGAGGAAAGTGGAGTTTGTTTTTAGCATGTATGCTGGATCTACATGCTTGAGTAGTTGTGCTCACAAATCAGCAGTAAATTTTAAAAACGTGGTCTTATAAAAAGATAGAAACAAAAAATGCAGGTGTTTAAAATGATGGTTCTATTAAGAATCTAACAGGAACGGGGTATTGTTCTATGTTCTTGGAGATTCACCTTAATGATTGAATTACCACAAAATAGACTTGCACTTCTTTGTCTTTTTCCATCTTTTTTCTAAGAACACTGTTTTCTTAGAGAAGTTGGGTTGGTTTGGTGGACAAAATGACTAAAAGTGAGGGTTCAAGAAGAGAATTAATGGGGCCTGTCCCTTCACATGGCACCAGATTTGATACCAGGCACCACATACGTTGTCACTCAAGCCTGCCAGGAGTGATTCCTGAATGCAGAGCGAGGAATAAATTAAACCCTGTGTACTGCCAGATATGGGCTCTCCAAAAAGCAACAAATAAAAATAAATTAAAGATATCTAAAGAGGGTCAAAGCGATAACACAGCCATAGGGCATTTACCTTGCAAATGGCCGACCCAGGTCTGGTTGGATCCTGGCATCCCAGATGGTCCCTCAAGCCTGCTAGGAGTGATTTCTTAGTGTAGAGCCAGGAGTGATCTCTGAGTTCTGCTGGGTGTGGCCTCAAAACAAACAAATATAATATCTGAAGTAAAAAATATTCTTTGAGGAAAACTAAAGGTGGTTATGCTCAATTCCTGCTTATTACCACACAAAATGACATCATCAAAAAGGGTTATTGCTGATCTTATCCCTAACAAGTGTGGAAAGAGAACTGATAACACAGGACAAATCTGGTAAATTTATTTATAGTTCACTTAAATATTATTATATTGTCTGAAGTGCTTTTTAACAGGAGATTAATCACAAAATTAAGAGAAAAGCCACACACCAGAGTCACTCAAGATATACCAAGATTCTATTGATTTTTTTCTACCAATAAGTTATCAGTTTGCCTACACAACTGAGAACAAAGAAAAGCTAGCAGAATGAGGGTATCAGGACCAAACAGTCATATGAACAAAAAGTGGAAATAAAGAATAATCAGATTCAAACACCAAACCCAAAATCAAGGACAACAGAATCGATATCCAGTCTACAACAAACTATACACAGATGGGATTAGTTACAATAGCAGTCCAGGGGGCAAATGAGGGAGATATGGGATGCATTCTGGGAACAGGGGAGGAGGGAGGACAAGTCTGGTGGTGGGAATGGCCCTGATTCATTTTCACTATTTAGCTTAAATATCACTGTGAAAGATTCATAATTTATTTTGGACACAATAAAAATTATTAAAAATAAAAGAAAAGGAAAGCTAGTAGAAAGCTATGTTTTAAAAAATAACAAAAGAAAAACAAATTACTGAGGGTGAGAAGGTAAGACCCCTCCCCCAGTCTCTGGCATCATGAGACCCATGTTTGTGTCATGCCTGCTCCACAATGGAGCTATTATTAGAGTGGTGAAAACAACACAGTTAGATCTAAGGATTGTGCCCAGAGGCTCAGCAGACAAGAGAAACAACAAGAGTTTCCCAGGAAAGCAAGATGAGTCCAGTTTAACTCACCCAACAAAACTTTTCCGAGAATGAGTCCAGTAACCCTAACTGTGTCTTGGAGGGGGTGAGTGAAGCCAGCAGCTGCCATATGAGCATAAGGTCTGGCAAGGTGCATATCCCAGATCTGTCTGGGGCAAACCACAATCTCCAGTGAGATCACTGGCGGGATCCCTGTGTCATACTGGACATTCCTCAAGCCTCCCTTGAATATGTATTAAAGAGAGGTGCGCCAGTTTCATGCCTTTTGTGTGATGCTCCCAATCTCCATGTTGGTCACCTTAACTTCAACTTCAGTGTCCAAAGCAAGATGGGTTTGATACAGGAAATACTGAAGTAAGTTTAGTACACCCTTCCCTACCAGGAGAGACACTTGAAAGTCAGGCCATCCTTTAGAGGAAGATTTCATCAGCTGACCACTGGCATGCTTAACTTGTGTCACTTCCTAGTGCTCCCTAGTAGGCTTTCTTCTTTCCTTTCATTGATGCCACAAGCCCTACAATGACCAATAACCCAGGCACACGTTTTGCTTGAGGAGGGGGGACATTGCAGAGCTTTCAGACTCTGGTTCTCATGCCTTTTTGGTCTTCTCATATTGGCAAGTGTAAAGGAGAGTATAACTTGGAATCTGAACTCAGTCCTAGGGAATGGATTCCTTTGAATGAACTTCCTAGTTACTGGCATCTTGTCCTGGCTCTGAAGTGCCTAACCTGATTCCCAGTAGGCTGTGCTCATGTATGGCATTAATAACTGATCCTCTCGGAGCACCTGGGGCCAACTACAGAGTTGAATGGGAGTATGAAACAATTAAGTACTTTCCAAGTGTCTTCCCTGAACTTATGTGAGTTGAACCTGATCCACCCTAATAGCATACCTTGTGCCAAGTCTTATTCCCTTAGTCCCTGTGGTGTGTGTGTGTGTGTATATATATATATATGTATATATATGTATGTATGTATATATACCTATATATACCACATACACTTGATCCATTCATTTGTAGTTTCACCACGCAATTAAAATGGGTTACTAAAGAATATTAGACTTTTCTGGTCCAGGGTGTTTCTTTCTGGAACCAGTTTGAGAGCATAGGGCCCTAAGTTTTGGAACAGAGTTTGATTCAAGAGAAAGCACAGAAGGAGCATGAATGACCCAGAATTTTCTTTTTCTGTTTAATAGAAACATGGTTTTGATTGTCCAGTACTCATTGGTTTGTACATTCTCAGAAATCTCTCATTCTTCTGTGGGGCAGGACGTAATCGAAAGAGGTGAGTCCTGAAAATCAGCCCTAACCTTTCTCAGAATGGAAAAATATTGCATGAATCATGTGCTTGTGGGCTTCAGAAATGACTTAATTGCAAAGATAAGTTATAGGGGATATTATTTAGCAGGATCAGAGATGGGTAAATAATGAGACAGTCCTATTTCTAAGCACTGTTGGCTTTTGTCTTCCCAGAGAGTTGCTTTTAAAAAATCTCTATGATGTAGATTGTAGAGAATAAGGAGTCTCAGTTTCATCGGTGGTGTTAAGAAAGGACAGAGCTAAATATCTACTCCATAGTCAACATTAATGAAATCATGAAACCCAAATTTTAACAACCAAACTTAAAAGATGCCTATTATACTGGCAGGCTTGTAGAGTGGTGGTTGCATGGGATGGACTCTAGAAATATTGGTGAAGAGAGTGAAGGTTGACACTGGCTGTAAGATTGGTACTGAAACATTGTATGTTTAAAACTTAACTATGAATAACATTGTAAACCACAATGGTTTAAATAAAAAATGTAAGAAAGGAAAAACCTCTATGATGTTTGAGGTTAATAAACTATCTCACCTCTGCTGGTACATCCCTTTGAATGTCCCCATGCATAGGACCCTGGGTATTGGGGCAGCCTAAAGGTGAGGTATTCTGAAAGAATAATCTTCAACAAATGGAGAAATCAAGTGAGAAAACTGCCATACCTATGTGTTTCCTTGCTCTCAACTCCTATGCTCCAAAATTCCATGGTGCCTAATGCTCCATCATGAGACCAGACTTTGACACATGCCCAGATTTTTGAGGAAACATTCATTATACTCTAGGCTCCAGAGCATCACAGATGGGCAATGTGTAGCTTCTCTTGGTGAGTGATTGAGTCTCCTCTTGTGGAAAGGAAAATGCTCAAGTGACCTTTTTCTTTGCAGCCCTAAATCAGTTGTAAATTATAAAAAGTATTTCAACACAGAATTTCCATCACTATAGGTAAAAATCCCAAATACTGGAAGTGAGTAGCACATGTCCAATGCAGGTAAGGTGGTATCACACAGGTAGGACACAATTCCCTTCCCAGTCATTGTTTTGGTGCCAATTGAAATGAGTTTCTTACATCTACACAGGCATACAAGTGCCTTATTTCATCTTGTTATTGCCTTTACATGTAGAAATCTCAGTGTGGATGTTGAAAGCTTACTTTTAAGTGTTTTCTTTCTTTTCTGGCTCAAAATGAGGTCCCTGGAACAGTAAACTATGTTTGCACATATTCTAAATGTGGAGTCTCATTCCCAACCCAACATCTCTGGAGTCTGAGGCTCTGCTCAAAAACTATCCAAAAAATATGAGCTTTCAGGGAATTCTGATACATTGAAGAGGTTGAAATGAGATATGAGATGCCTTCCACCTTGAAGGAGTAAGGTCTAATTTTAATGACATAGGTCAATGGCCAATTTTACAATATCATTTTTTGGTAGTTGTTTCTGGGTCACACCCAGTTGACGCTCAGTGGTTACTTCTGGCTATGCGCTCAAAAATCACTCCTGGCTTAGGGGACCATATTGGATGCAGGGGATTGAACTGAGGTCCATCCTAGGTCAGCCGCGTGCAAGGCGAATGCCCTACTGCTGCACTACTACTCCAGGTCCTATATCATTTTTGTGCAGAGCTTCACATAAAGAAGTTTAAGTATTATTCAATTCACAGTAAAGGGAGGTGGAGAAAGAGGCTAAAAACCTCTACATTAGGAATTTAGTCAAGTATCCATTGATAAAAGAGCAGTGGAGACCCATAGGATTCTTTGCTGCTGCCGTGGTGTGAAGGAAGTGTTTTTTCATGAATACGTATTTCCAGTAGTATTCCTTGCGGAAAATGACGTCCTGAATCTCACAATACTACACTCAAACTGATACCTTTATTGGGAAGTAAGTTATCAGGATTAATTGTTACTTTTAATTTAAGTTAAAATTTAACTTCCACATAGCCAAGTTTTATCTGTCCTTATCTTTTTCATGTTTGCTTATGTTGATGATGTCACTCAATCTCTACTGCACCCACCTCAGCATCAATGGGGTACCAATAGCCCTAATTTTGCATCTCCTCATATCTTTACAGGGTTAGTGAAATGTAAAATTTTGACCCATTGATGCCATGATAATCACACATATAACAAGTACCATTTTCTAAGGCCATACACTTTTTGAAGAAAATCCTTCATAAATCCACCAATTGGTTTCAACAACAAAGATTGGAGTGTTTAGGCAAATTTTAGAACTCACAAGAAAACCATAATACAATTCTGTGTGATATTCAATCAATGAGCAATTAATAGTTGATTGTTTTGGGAAGCCACCGTGCTTTATTGAAAGCCAGAGATGAACCTAATGTATTTGAAAGCAAAGTTGTCCCAGGCTTCACAATAGCATTTTAGCATCTTCACGTACTCTGAGTTCTATTAAAATCATTTGCTATCCTTGGCAGGGTTTTCTTTGTCAAATAGCTCTCGACTGCTATTACTATAATAAGAGCCATTGAGAGAGGCAGCAAATGCTTTGTTAACAATCTATTCATACAAATGAAACTGCCTTTGTCCACCCAAATTGGAACGGTGCCAAATAACGTCATTATGTTTTTCTGAAAAGTCTCTTTGTTCTTTTCACCCATAGTTTACCTATTTATATCCTCTGAGCTCAGTTCTATGAGTTTTAGGTGCATTGTCTCACAACTGAAATTAGATGAATGAAAAGAAGGGTTGTTCCCTTCAGGGTGTATCTTCTGGGTTCCTTCCCTTGTTAGAGGCCTCAAGTAACTCTACTATGTTCCCAGCCAAAATATAAGCCAGTAAAAATCAGAGCAGGAGCAGAAACCATGCCAGGTCAGAGTATATGTCCATCTTACTTACGTAGACCTTCTGATTCCAAATTCTGCGTGATTTGTTAGTCTACTCTATCTAAAAAAGTAAAAAGCTTTTTTAGGCTTTTGTATGAACTTCTGCTAGGATACCATTTTCCAATGCAGTGCTTTCTGTCTCCAAATCTCACATAGAATCTGACTCATTGAAAAAATTCTTGTTTCTGATTTCTCACCTTGGTATCGAAAGTTGACAGAATTCAATTATTCTAGCTCAATGTATTACAAAATTCCAGTGTGCATTCATAACCAGATGGAGGACATGTTAATTTTCTTTTAAAAAAATAAAGTGTGCCATAGAGATTGTGTAGCAGGTAGGACATTTGCAAGGTATGGGGCCAACCTGGGTTTAATCCCTGGCACACAATATGGTTCTCTGAGCACTCAGAAGTGATCACTGAGTATAGAGACAGAAGTAAGCTCTAGGGATGGTCAGGTGTGTCCCAAAATTCAAAAATAAATAAATAAAATAACATTGGCTTCTAACATGATATATATTTTAGGTGTATAGATATATGTCAGTATCTGTACATTGTGCTTTTAAATGAAAGTTTGGTTTCTATCTACCACCATACATTCAACATTGATAGCTTTACTAAGTTCAAACATCTTATCTCTTCTCTTTTATTCTTATAATTAAAATGTATTTTTGTTTTGCTCATTCTTTTTTTTAATCTACTGCATGAGTAAAATCAAACAGGTTTCTTTTTCTCTTTCTAATTTATTCTATTCAGCATAATAATTTCTAGGACTATTCATGTTTTTAGTAGATAGAATAATTTTACTGTGAAACAATATTTCACTGAGTATATATTACATTGTCTTAATCTATGTATAGTTGCTTAAGTTGTTTCAGGTCTTTTATAGATTGCAAAACTCCATGCTCAAGAGTTTCAGGTTCAGAAACCACGGGGATATCAATAATTGGCATTTCCAAAATGTTCACAGTTAAGCTTTTTAATTTATTAACGTTTTGTGCAAGGACCACTGAGAATTATTGTACATCGGTAGAGAATGCCTACATCTGAATTCTTTCTGCTGAAGTGGTCAGGGTGCCTTTCCTTCTCTATGCAGAATTTTGTTATTTCCCTCTCTCATTATTTCCTCATATTGAATCATATCTCTTGCAAGTTGCCATTGTAGTGTGAGTTATTGTTGGAGAAAGCTCAATTAATATAAATCTCACCATCTTCCCATACATTTTTTTTTGGTACAGAGAACTGACCTCTCTTGGGGAAAACAACTCACTTCCTTGCCAAAAGCAGTGCCCTTGGAGAGTGTTCAGACTGCATAGTATCTCTCAGAAAATTAGTACACCCTATGGTATTTACTGACAGACACCCAGACACATGTAATAGGATTATAGATCAGCCTCATTTAAGATAAAGTTTGCTGGGGGAGAGCAGAATTGCTCCCTGTGGGACTTAAATTAGGTACAAAGCAATTAACTTTAAGCAACCAAAAAATTGGCTCTATAAAAATTCCATTTCAAATCAGCTCTTAACTACAAGCTCATTATCAGTTACCTTCACGACGTAAGAGACAAACAAGTCTCTTGAGATGGAAAATGGGCACTCAATTCTGAGTCACCTCTCCAAATAAGCAATGCCCAAAGCCTTGCTTAAGAATATTCACAACCACCAGTCTAAAACATGACTATGTGTGCATTTATTCAGCCTCAGTACTTTTCAGACTAATGTGGCCATGTTCTCTTGTCAATTTCAATGGATCTGCATTACATCTTTAAAATATTACTATTTTAGCTGTATTATATGGGAGCTCAATTTCCAGTTTTTTTTTTTTGCTTTTTGGGTCACACCCAGCAGTGCTCAGGGGTTGCTCCTGGCTCCATGCTCAGAAATTGCTCCTGGCAGGCACAGGGGACCATATGGGGCACCGGGATTTGAACCGATGACCTTTTGCATGAAAGGCAAATGCCTTACCTCCATGCTATCTCCCGGGCCCCTAATTTCCAGTTTTTTGAGGGCTCTCCATATTGCTTTCCATAAAGGCTGGACTAGAGAGCATTACCACCATCAATGGATGAGAGTTGCTTTTCCCCCACATTCCCACCAGCACTAATTGTTCTTAATACCACTCCTAGGGTTATACCCTAGGAACACAAAACTTAGAGGTATACCCTAGGAACACAAAAACACAATAAAAATGCCTCTGCACACCTATATTAATTGCAGTGATATTTAAAATAGCCAGAATCTGGAAACAACCCAGATACCCGACAACAGATGAGTGGCTAAAGAAACTGGTACATCTACACAATGGAATATTATGCAGCTGTCAGGAAAATGAAGTCATGAGATTTTCATGTACATGGAAACTATTATGCTGAGTAAAATAAGTCAAAGGGAGAGATAAAAACACAAAATAGTAGTCTCACTCATCTATGGGATTTAAGAAAAATAAAAGACATTATTGTAATAATACACAGAGACAATAGAGACTAGGGTTGAAAGGACTGGTCCATGATATGAAACCAACCACAAAGAGTGGTGAGTTTAGTTAGAGAAATAACTACACTAACAACTATCATGACAATGCTAGGTGAGTGAGAGAAATAGAATGCCTGTCTCAAATACAGGCAGGGGGTTGGAGAGGAGAGAGAAGGAATGGCATTAGTTGTGGGCATTGAAAGGGGGGTGTTCTTTTTTACAACTGAAACCCAACTATAAACATGTTTGTAATCATGGTGCTTTAATAAAGATAGTAATGAATTAAAAAAGAAAAGAAAAGAAAAATAATAAAAATAAAATATTCATATTTTAGATTTGGATATGTAATCTATGTTCATTGATTTAAATTTTATTTTTCATTGATTGAACATTATGCATTTTATCCAAAAGGTCAAAGTGCCTGCATTAATTCTTGATTTGTATTTTACATTCTAATTAGATACAATAATATCTATTTACCATTTAATTAATTTTTGATGACCTATACAATACTCTTAATTTTGTTATATTTATTTTAGATTGTCAGTCACCGAATTCCATACTATATTTTTATCAATAATTTAAAATTTTCTACAAGGTAGGAGTAAATAAGTCTTTCTTAATTTAAGGGAAGGCAGACAAAAGAGGATGGAGTGATTTCTGATCCCAACCAGGAATAAGTCTGCGCGCTCTGAAGTGTGACCTACACCTCATTTACCTTTCTTGACTCAACCATTTATTTTTTTTTCTCTTAAACCTTATTGCCCACTCTATTCAAAATAGTTAAAATCATGAGGTTCTATGACTGCAGAGCATAGGCATAATGTTTTGTGTGCTATTTCCAAGAGTCCTCAATTCTTTCAAGTCAGGGAGTGTAACACAGGGGTGAAAGATTGCTTTTGCATTCTGTATAACATTCATGGGAATTGGCAGTTAGCTAAAGATAATCTCCTCTACCTATCTGGCATATTCTATTTTTGTTTGTTTGTTTGTTTGTTTGAGGCCACACCTGGCAGTCCTCAGGGGTTACTCCTGGCTGTAAGCTCAAAAATTACTCCTGGAAGGCTCAGGGGGCCATAGGCAATGCTGGGGTCCTAACTAGACTGCCCTCTTGCAAAGAAAATGCCCTAACCACTGTATTATCACTTCAGTCTCACATACTCAATTTTGTACTCAACAGTGAGATTCAGTAGTTGTTATGACGGGGGGAATAGTTGAAGAAAAATGCATTCTTAAAAATCAAGAATAAATGGATAAATGAATGCACAAAATATAAAATAATAACAAGTACACAAGCCAGAAAATATACTATAATATCTGACTTTCATTCAAAACATGATATAAACCCAAGTAGAGGCTGTGGAACAGGAATAGGATGGAAACAACTGTGATCCTATTAGTGTTAGTGTCTCCCTAGGAAACTTTTAACTGTTATATATTTGTTAAATTCCTCTCAAGTGCTTCATAGATACAATGCTCAGAAAAAAAATAAACTGTACTAAAAAAACCTGGACTTCTTTTTTTGGTTGGCTTGCTTTATTTCTATACGGGGGTCAGTGGTGCTCAGGCCTTACTCCTGATTTTACTCTCAGGAATCACTCCTGGTAGGTTCAGGGGACCATTTGGGATACTGGGAATTAAACATGGGTTGGCTCATGAAATGAAATGCCTTATCCACTGTATATCACCCCAGCTTATGCTTACTGATTTTATAAATAAAGTGTTTCAAATATTTTTGAGCCTAAAAAGCATGTATTTATTTTTATACAAAAAGCATGACTGGTATACATTGTTTGATAAATGTGTAGAAATAAAAATAATTGAAGTAGAAATGTTCCTCAGATAAAAATAGTTTTTTAAAAACTCATAAAAAAATTCAAAGACAAATATGTTACTTCTCACCAAGAATAGAGGCTCTGACAGGAGGTGAAAGCTAGTGTTCTATGTTCAGAGTGGGTATCACCGAGTCACAGAACTCGCACTTCTGAAATACCTACTTTGAAAAACACAAACGTGAGTGCCAGTAATGACTATGTTTAAGATAGGTGAAAATGTAAAAAAAGGGTTTCATTAACTTCTGAAAGATCCTTTTTTATTCCCCAAACTCAAAAGCATTTCAGTCAGTGCTGGTGTAGATGTGGGTAGAAAGGGACTCTCATTCATTGCTGGTGGGAATGCAGACTGGCCCAGCCATTTTAGAAAACAATATGAACATTTCTCATAAAGTAAGTAATTGAGCTTCCATATGACTCAGCCATGCCATTCCTAGGAATATACCCCAAGAACACAAAGCGCAATATAAAAATGCTTTCTGCATTTTTATGTTCTGCACAGTGGTATTTACAGCAGCAGAATTGCCCAACAATAGATGAGTGGCTAGAGAAACTGGTACATCTACACAATGGAATATTATGCCATTGGAATAAATTAAGTCATACAAGTTCCCTATACATGGATGGACATGGAGACTATTATGCTGAGTGAAATGAGCCGGAGGGAATGGGATAGACATAGAATAATATTACTCATTTGTGGGATATAAGAAAAACAAGAGATAGTATTGTAATAATACCCAGAGACAAAGGTCAGGAGGTCCATCACAGGGTGGAAAGCTTGTCACAAAGAGCAGTGAGTGTAGCTAGAATAGAGAAGAGTCTACTAAGATGATGATAATTAGAACTGATTGCTCTGGACAAGAACTCGGCACTGAAAGTGGAGAAACTAACTGGCAAGGCACCCCACCATTAACAATAGTGCTAACCATAGTGTCAAAAAGAAAAGAAAAGAGAGAGAGAGAGAGAGAGAGAGAGAGAGAAAGAGAGAGAGAAGCAATTTGCTTGCACTAGAGCAAGGCGGGGGTGGGGTGGAATGTGGGATGGAGACTTCAGTAACAGGGAGGATGCACTGATAAAAATGTACTTATAGTGTATGGCTGAAACTCAACAATAAGCAATTTTGTAAATACAGTGCTTAAATAAAGCAAATAAAATGAAATAAAATGATTTTTTAACTTTGCTATTGAGTAAAACATGGTGCTGATAATGAACTGTAATATGCTTGTCTTGAGAATAGCATGAGCCGATAGTGTACTTGCAACTTGATGAAATGGTTAGGGACCTACTCCAGAAAGACACACTTGAAGTACAGCTGTGCACCTCCCTGTCTCCATACCCAAATCACTTGCTGAGCCTTTTCCTCCTGATCATTTTCCTTCCAGGTACCCTCAATGCCTCTCTAAGTGGGTTTCCTCTTCTTTGGTCTGTTTCTATCCTGAGCTATGGGATCACCCTTTAAACTGCAACTGGATACAGGTGTGAGGAAGGGATTTTTGTATTATGTTTTTTTTTGTTCCGAGTGTATATTTCTAGGAGTGCTATAGCTGGACCATATGAGAGCTCAATTTCCAGTCTTTTGAGAAATCTCTATATTGTTTTCCACAAAGGCTATACTAGACTGCATTCCCACAAGCAGTGAATGAGATTTTCTTTCTCTCCACATTCTCAACAGCACTTGTTCTTGTTCTTTGTGATGCGTGCCTGTTTCTGGTGTGAGATGGTACCTCCCTGTTATTTCGATTTGCATCTCTCTGACGATTAGTGATGTGGAGCATTTTTTTCATGTGCCTTTTGGCCATTTGTATTGCTTCTTTATCCAAGTGTCTGTTCATTTCTTCTCCCCATTTTTCAATGGGATTAGATGCTTTTTTTCTAGCTAAGTTCTGTCAGTACCTTGTATAATTTGGATATTAGCCCCTTATCTGATGGATATTGGCTGAATAGTTTCTCCCTTTCCGTGGTTGGCTTTTGTATCCTAGGCACTATTTCTTTTGAAGTGCAGAAGTTTCTCAGCTTAACACAATCCTATCTGTTTATCTCTGCTTCCACTTAATTTGGAGAGTTCTGTTTCTGCCTTGAAGATGCCTTTAGTCTCAAGATGTCCTTCAGCAGACAAATGACTAAAGAAACTCGGGTACATATAAACAATGGAATATTATGCAGCCATCAAGAGAATTTGTCATGAAATATTTCTATTCACATGAATGTACATGGAATCTACTATGCTGAGTGAACTAAGTCAGAGGAAGAGAGATAGACACAGAATCTCATTCATCTATGGATTTTAAGAATAACAAAAGACATTATTGTAATAATTCCCAGAGACAACTGAGATGAGGGCTGGAAGGAATGGCTCTCGATGTGAAGCTCCCCACAAAGAGTAATGAGTTTAGAGAGATGACCATACTAACTATTAAGACAATGTTAATGAGTGAGAAAGTAGAATGTCTCAAATACAGGCAGGGGGTAGGAAAGGAGGGAAATGGGGTCATTGGTGGTAGAAGGTTGCACTGGTGAAGGGGGGTTGTTCTTTTTATGACTGAAACCCAACTACAATCATGTATGTAATCTTAAATGCTTAAATAAAGAAAAATCATAAATAAAATAAAATATTTCCCCCTTTCCTGAAAAAAAGAGCACTGAAATAAAAAATAAACGGTGACTGAGCAGGTCAGCTTTATCTACCTGAAAACTCCTATTGTGAGAAGGCTTATTAAGGTCTTCATTGCAGCCCCCTTTCCACCTTTGGACCAGCCAGGGAACCCCAAGAGATACTGCCAAGAAAATAGTGTGTTATTAGTTTTATTTTGAAAAATAATGAGGACAAGCAGATGTTGTCTGTACATACAGGTAGAAGAGGAAATTTGAGTGGTAGGGGTTTCTGTTAAAGAGGAGTTTATGATAAAGAGGACAGAAGACAATGAGTCTGTGGAACTGGAGGGAATGGGTATTGGGACAACTGCATCATCACACTGAGAGCTCTTTAGAAAGAAATGTTCTCCCTGGGGACATTTCCTAAGATGTGCTGCCAGAGATGGGGACAGAGTTGCACAAGAAGCAGATTGTCACAGGATCAAAGTGATGATCAAACTGCCAACAAGAGATAGTAATAAAACCAAAGGGCCCTGATTCTCTGGCTCTGGGCCACAGAGTCCTGTAATTTCCAAGTAGCCTGCTTTGGGAAAAAAGGTCAAAAGACAATAGGCCATCCTGTGAAGTTAACCTTTTGCAAGGACTGTAAGAAAATCACTTTTTCTTTTGGAGAAGAGGTGAGATGAAGACATCCATATTTAATCCTTTCACCATATTATTGAGGGACCAATTATCATTATCACACTAGAATTTTTCTCTGTGTGAGGAGAGTGAGCAGGGAAGAGAATGCATTGGCCCACACTGAGTCTTCTGTTTTTGCTCAGCTTTCTTAGGGTCTGGGTTAGCAGTAGACAAGGCCAAATGGAATAGTGCTAGGATGCAGGATTGTTTGAAGAAAAGTGAGGTTCTTAATTTTATGATTTTTGTCTTCTTTGTTTTTTCTTCATGTTACTCCAGGAGAAATAGTTGTGCAGTAAACTGGATCTGAGGAAGGCAGGTAAGGTAGAATATGGGGGATATCTATGACCAGAGTGCAGCTGAGCAGATGGAGTTAGAAGCCTGTTGTTAGAATTCTGGGCATTCAAGGGAGCAAGAGTGCAACTCAAAATTAGGCCTAGGAGTAATCCTGGGTGTCATTTCTTAGCAACTTCAGATGAGAAGTTACTAGTGGAAGGTAGAGACAAAGAGACACCCCATCCCCCAATACTCTAGGAGTCTCCAGATTCTTCCCTTGAGACAGACAGAACTAGAAATATTTGGAGGAAATCTGTGAGGGTCAGGCTTCAGTGGTTAACCAATCAAGTTGTGGCTTCTTGAACTCATTTCAGGATGAGGGAGCAAGAAAACAAAAGTCCTTGGTGCTCAAGAGATAGCATAAATGATCAGAGTCCATTTTTGCTTCGCATGCTACAAACCCAGAGTTCATATCTTGGCAGCTTATATGTTTATCCTAACTCTAACCTAGTCCTGACTCAGGACATGTAGGAAACTAAAATGGGGATCTATTCAGTTCTCTTTTAGGGAAATCCCTAACCTAAAAAGGGGAACTGGGGGTCATTGTAATACATATCTATAAAGCACTAGATATACTGCCATAAATATTTATAAATATGTACATAAGAACAATACATGCAATGTTATACACACATGTAAAATCTCTTCTTCATATACATTTTAATTTCCTTCTTATGAAATCTTGTAGATCAAACTACTTTTGAAAAGGAAAACAACTAAGTGAGAAAGCAAAAATGAACAAATCTCTCGGATGCTTGCTGGAAGTTTTTGAGAGTAGACAAAAAATGTCTATACCAAGTAACTGAGTAAACTGCAGCTAACAATATAACCTTGGTCTCATTGAATATGGCATGTGGTTTATTCAGAGCTATAATTCAGATATTCTTCTAGTTTTTTTCCTTCTGTCTTTCCTTCTCTTTACATGAATTGAGCTTCTAAGATCTATAGATTATATAGGATTCCCTATAAAAGAGAAGCAAGTTCAAAAGGGAGTCATTTCTGATCAAGTAGATCTTTGAGTTGTCAGGGAGAAAAGAGCAAATCCCAGACATAATGCCCTGCTACTAAATAGTAGTAATTATCCCAAAAATTTACAATAAACTAGAAAAATAAGGGGATTTGTATGCTGCTCCTGCTGACAAGAAACAAGAGAAAGAATAAGCTAGAGAACAGCACAGAGCCATGAATGTGAATCAAATCTTATAGATTTGAGATGCCAACAGCAGCAAAAACCAGGGACGAGTCTGGGGGCCTAGAATGGGAAAGCATAGGACCATGATATGAAGACCACAGCAGGCACAGATTGGGGCAGATTGGGGGAATAAATCGACCTTTTACAAACAAAGGCAGAAGAAAAAAAATGTGACAGAAATGACTGTGGAAACTGTGAATGAGATCTTACTAAAGAATGCAGTGAGAAAAGCAATATTGCAGAAGCCAAACAAAGCCAATAACACCCAAATATTAGAATAAGGACATTGGTTTTCTCTGGCCCAGATAGCTGATGGGACACTGTGATCTATGATCTTTCTGGGCCTTTCATTAAGTTTTTATCACTAAACTGCCTTCACCATTCACTGCTCCAGGGAATATTTGAGATTGGAAGTTTAAAATGAGATTCACCAAATTAGATATTCTTTATATAATTTTGCCCCTTCTCCTGCTCCAAACGAACCTCAAAGAACGATGAACAATAAGGAATTGGAGGCTTTTCACCTTTAGCTAAAATATTCAGTCCCACACATTTCAGAAAGGACTTCCTGTTTGTTTATTATTTTTGAATATGTCTTCTATTCTTCCAAGGTCCCTTTCCTCCCACTGAAAGGGTGTGTTTTTTGACTGCATAAAAGGCTCTTAGGGGGCCCGGGAGATAGCATGGAGGTAAGGTGTCTGCCTTTCATGCAAAAGGTCATCGGTTCGAATCCCGGTGCCCCATATGGTCCCCCGTGCCTGCCAGGAGCAATTTCTGAGCATGGAGCCAGGAGTCACCCCTGAGCACTGCCGGCTGTGACCCCCAAAAAAAAACAAAAACAAAAACAAAAACAAAAAAAAGGCTCTTAGGCCTGGTTCTCAGAAAGTTAAGGCCATAATAAGGAAGCTTTAGGAGATGTGCTAAGGCAGTGCTTCTCAAATAGTGGGCACGACCCCCGAAGGGGGTGAAGTTCCATAAAGGGTGGCATGTTTGACCTCGACAAACACTGTCATAACAAGCTAAGCCCCGGTTTATGGCTCTGTATGTCTCTGGAGCTGAGAGTTGCTGTGTCCTGCTTCAAACCCTGCTTCGAAAAGTTATGCACTGCAAAACGTGCTCATTGTAGCCATTAATTTAGACATCACCTCTGATTAAAATATCAGCTGAAATTATTTTATATATTTTTGTTTTACAGATTAAAATTTTTTTAATAAAGATACTATTTACAGTCATGCAGGAGGGTGCAAAAATGTTTTCTTCTTCCTAAGGGGGCATGACAGAAAATAATTGAGAAGCACTGTGCTAACGGACGGATAACTCAGGGAAGCAATGATGCAAGAATATGGGTTTTTTATGAGGATTAGTTTGAGCAGAATTTAGCAACTGTAGGGAGTTTGGGGGATGCTATAAGGCAAGAAGTGACCTTAAATCAATTACAAAGATAAGAATCGCCCTAATGGGGCCGGGCAGTGGCGCTGAAGGTAAGGTGCCTGCCTTACCGCGCTAGCCTTGGACGGACCTCGGTTCGATCCCCCGTGCCCCATATGGTCCCCCAGGTCAGGGGCAACTTCTGAGCGCATAGCCAGGAGTAACCCCTGAACGTCACTGGGTGTGGCCCAAAAACCAAAAAAAAAAAAATCGCCCTAATAAAACAGAAAGTGACAAAGGTGAAATTCCTGTTCCTTTCTCTCTCTTTATCATGGGCTCTTGTTTCTGGATCCTGAGTGGGAACACGGTCATTTCACTGAATTACTTGATTGTTTTTACATGGATAAGAGATGCCACATCACACAGTTATATCTCATTAACAGGTCATTTAGGGAGACCTTTCTCCTTTACATTAATGTTCAGAATCTCCCTGGAAGTGAAGTGTTTATAAATGGTCAATATTGACCTTTGTTCTGTAATCTGCTGTTTCTCTTGTTTTTACTTTTGTTTTTTTTGTTTTTTTTTTGGTTTTTGGGTCACACCTGGCAGCGCTCAGGGGTTACTGCTGGCTCTATGCTCAGAAATCGCTCTGGCAGGTTAGGAGGACCATATGGGATGCCGGGATTCAAATCACCCTCCTTCTGCATTGAAGGCAAATGTCCTACCTCCATGCTATCTCTCCTGCCCCTGCTGTCTGTCCTACCTCCTTCACCCCTAACCCAAAAAGCAATGGTGAGCCTTTGTCCCCTCATGCCACATTGGACTCCAGCTCCTCCTTCAGCTGCCTGGTTGGAGTATGCTAATTAAGATCTGTTTACAACCTGTACATAACTGTATTCCCTATAGATCCTATCTGATACTCAATCCAAAAGTGCCTTTGAGCCTCTGAAATAATCACCCAAATAAAAGCCCCAATGAGGGGAGTTTTCCAATGGATGCTTAAACAATTCTATTTTGTGGGTGATTTATCAGAACCAAGCTAGAAAATACTTTCAGAACTTCATGACACTGGGAGGGCCCCTCTATGTTTCCCAAACACAGCAACTCTGATAATATTTGAATGAGCTTGGGTTTATAATCTTGAATGGATCACATGTAAAATAAAACATTTTTATTTAAAACATGGTAAATTTACAAAGTTATTCTTAGCTGAGTTTCAGGTATACTTTGTTTCAGCCCCAATCCCACCACGAGTGTTATTTTTCCCTCCGTCAATATTCCAAGAGTCCATCTATGCCAGAAACCTACCCTAACAGACACAGTTTTAATTTTTGTTGTTTAAGTTTTGGTCTCTTGATTTTATTGTTGTTGATGCTGTGACTTTGATATTCAGTTCTGTCCTTTTAAACAGCAACAATTTACTTGAGTCCTCTTGAACCCTGCTTTCCATTATTTCACATCATTTTCCTCCACTCAATTTATTTCCTTCTCTTCACTATTCTCTGGGGTCAATAGTTTTCTTGACAAATCCATATGAACTATTTCATTCATGCAATTATTCTAAATACCACATATAAAAAATAGCATCATGTATTTATCCTTTTTTCTGGCTTCATTTAACATAATGTCTTTCATCTGTGTTGCAGAAAATGTCATGTTTACACCATTCCTTACAGTTCTATAGTATTCCATTGTATATATGTTGGATCACACTATTCTAAAAGTTGCCAGGCTCTGGAGAGATAGATAGTACAGAGGTTAAGGTATGTTCATTGCATGTAGCCAATGCCATTTCAATTCCTAGCATCAAATATTGTCCCTGTTCAGTGTCAAGTGTAATTCCTGAGTTTAGAGTTAGGAGTAATACGTGGACTCTGCTACTTGTCACCCCAACACAATCTTCCCCCTTCTTGCTAAAACTAAAAGTCTACAAGTTTCCAAAGGAGGTATTATAAAAAGTGGAATATGTCTTGACTCATTGGCAAACAGCATTCTCTAGGAATGCAAATTTCTCCATACTAACTTCATTCTTGCTGCCAGGCCAGTATAAATATAAATTGTACAAATAGGTCTGAGATTTATTTAAAAGCTTACTAGAAAACTCTACCAATAGTAGTTTCCTAAACTGATATTATCCCTTGGGAATTCTATCTCCCACTCACCCCACAGGAGTAAAATTATGCTGTAACATTGGACAGAGGGAAGTCGTGGTAGAAATATATTTCTATTGTGTCTCGTTTAATAATCAATTTTCCTTCATCCTATCCCAGAAAATCTGATCCAATGACCTCGTGCTTCATAGCACTGATGTCAGCTGCTAAATTAGGGAAACTTTCCAGGATTCTGGCCATTCCTGGCTGAAAGAAATCTCTAAGTCTTTGGTACCATGACAGAAAATGCTTAGGTCTTGTGGGTGGTAAACGGTGCATAACACGAAGTTTACCAATGTAATCTTTATCAAATATGAAGTTATATGTCTGTAGATAGCACTTACCTTGTTAAGTAGTTATAAATCTCCCCAACTAACTTTCTTTCCTTTTATGGACATATTCAGTAGTGCACAAGATTTATTCTTGGCTCTGAACTCAGGGATCACTCCTTACTGGCTTCGTGGACCAGATGAGAAACTGGGGATCAAATCTGGGTCGGCTTCATGTAAAGCAAGTGCTCTACCTGCTGTACTATTTCTCTGTCTCCCTGCTGAATTTCTGTATAAACTTGAACACCAACTTCCAGTCCTCTTTTCTCTGAGCTTTTATCAACCCTTGGTCTATCTACTTCTTGTCTTCTTATGAATCTGAATCAGTGTGTGATATCATGCCATAGGGAACTTTTGGTAACTCATCTGTTTGTTTTTTATTTACTTAATTTTGGGTTATTTATTTATTCAGTTATTCATTTTCTGACAATTTTTGACCAGCAGTTTACTCAGTAAACTCATGTATTTTGTGACAGAGTCTCTTGTATTCTTGGTGTGGCTTTTAACAACATTCTTAGTAAATTGGTAATTCTTGAATCTGACCATATAGCTAACAGATAAACTGGAGTAAAGTAAACATACAGAATAGGAGCAAAGCCATGTGCCCACATTCATATAGACAAACACACCTACACACCTATTCATTTCCCATTTATATGTTCACAAATATTTTGAAATAGATAGTACAAAGATGATGCCTGAAAGTTTCATTTATGTCAAGTCCCACTGCATTTGAGGATACAGTATTTAGCAAATTGCACTTTGGAAATTCTCTGCTTTGGTCAGTGAGTTGGGAGAAGTAATTCATATTTTAAAAAAAGTCTAAGCAAATGCTAAATATTCAGAGATTTTTCAATGGGAAACAGGAACCTAAGTCTATTTCTTGGAGTGTCTATCACTTTAGATAGTTCATTGTATCTTGTTAACAGGCAGTCAGCTCTTTGCCATCTGTACTGAACAGCTGCTGTTTTCTTCCTTCCCAAGCACAACATTTTATTATAGAGAAATTGGCATACTGTTTGCCTCTTGCCTGTCCCTGGCCAGGACTACACTCATCAGGGAAGGAAAAGGACCATCATGTCCTAGTTCCTAGTGAGGTCAGGCGAATCTCAGTGACATCACATGTCTCCCTTTCACCAAGTTACTATTAAGTCACTGGCTCTGCCCTAGAAGTTTCTTCTTAGAGACAGACATCTGGCCTGATGCTATTTATGAATAGGAGCACATATAAATATCTGTGGGGCTTTCTGTTAAATGTATTGGACTGAATGTGAATGCTTATTTCTGCTCCTTCTAAAATAATATTAAGATTCGAGAAGGATTAAAAGAAAAGTACAAGTCAACACAGAGACAGAGAGCAGGAAAGATTGATCTCACCAAATAGAAAATGTCAACAAGAGTTGGAAATCTAAAAATGAAATGGCTAAGTAGTAATTCATTTATTAGAATTAGAAATCATTTTGAAAGATGTGCAAGAATTGAGTCTGTTTAATTTGCAGAAATCTGGAAAAGGTTTAGAATTGGGGTTCATAGGTACCCAGGAAATGACAGCCCATATATTCATTCCATGAAAATGTCAGCTGAAGAAATAATGAGCTTTTGACTCTCTACACAAATGTTTCAGGAGTTCCTAATCACCTTTTGATCTCTTTCTCCTTTAAAATAAATTTTTATTATATATCAACTCTTATATTCAATGGACATAGGAAAATATCTATAAAGTAAGGATAAAAATTCAAATGATATAAGGTTAATATTATTAATTATGGCTAATGTGGACCTTTTCTGTGTATGTATATTTCATAAATAATGTTAGTTTAATATAACTTCATTTTATATAATATTCTCTAAATTTTTACATATATTTTCTTCTGCTATTTGCTATTAATATCTTTACCTGTCAATCAAAATTACATTAATTTTAAAGCTAAATAGTAATCCTCAGATGAGTATGATATTAATTTTTCCTGTTTGGCTACATTTAATTTTTGTATTATGCCCAGTTGTTCAGATAATAAATAAGAATACAATGATGATAGATATTTGAAAACTTTTATGATTATTTTCTTATGATCACTTTCTTATGATTATTTAATGTGGGATTACTATTTATAGGATTACCATTTTATATCCCTACTAGCAATATCTGAATAGCTTTTCCACATTCTTTGTAACATTGTGAATTATAGCTAAAGATATGATAATTTGTTGCTAAAATGGTATCATATTATTTTAACTCATACTTGGTTTTGGTTAAACATTTTTAATAGTAACTGATTATATTTTGCATATTTGTTACAGAATTCTTCCATTTTTTACTGAAATACTTATTGATTTGGCTATACCTTTAAGGAATTTGAAAATTGACCATTATTCAAAGTATTTTCTCTAGTTTAGAATTTTCTCTTTGTGGTTTTGATCTTATTTAATGTTTGCATTTATAGGAACAGAGTAAGGTACCACCAGACATATAAATACAGGATGCAGATACCAAAATAAACAGATAAAAGAAATCAGAAAAAAATTTAGGTAGAAAAAGAATTTCATCAAGTTGGGGCCAGGCGGTGGCGCTGGAGGTAAGGTGCCTGTCTTGCCTGCACTAGCCTAGGATGGACCTCGGTTCAATCCCCCGGTTTCCCATATGGTCCCCCAAGCCAGGAGTGACTTCTGAGCGCATAGCCAGGAGTAACCCCTGAGCATCACTGGGTGTGGCCCAAAAACCAAAAATTAAAAAAAAAAAAAGAATTTCATCAAGTCATAAGAATTTCAGAGATAAAGGAACATGATGAAAATACGGAAAAATAGGGAGATGCTGTTCAAAATTAAGAATATCCTAAAAGATAAACTAAAAAAAAGACCAATTACATATCCATTACTGAAGAGATAGTCCCGAGGGCAAGGCACTTATAGACCCCTTTACAATACTAGAAATAATTTCTGAGTAACCTTTGAGCATAGCCAGGTGTGACTCTCACGGAAAAAATAAATAAAATCCCTACATATTCAGTGAATAAGTTAAAAGATGATAGTTACAAAATATGACACGAACCAGAATAGAAAAAAAGTAGCTGAAAACACATATACAAATTAATTAACATAATTTTCAGAGTGAAGGTGGACAAAGTAAAGCTTATTAAATAAACAGAAGACCAAAATGAGCTGAGCTTGGGAGTGCTCTAGAGACTTAAATATGTGTGGAACTCACAGCAACACACACTGAGATATACATGTTATCTTCTATCCCTATGACTTGTGGCTATGTGATAACTTTTCAGGGAAGAAAGTCGCTTAGTCTAATTTACATAGAGTGTGAACATAAGTGTCTGGAGTTGAGGAGACAGAGAAATGGCCTCTTCTTTCAGTGGCCTAGTCCATACCAACTATTTCATATTTGCTCTTTCACCCTGCTTCTATTTTGAGCCCCTCCTTTACCCACTCTACTTCTTGCAGTCATAAGGAAACATAAGGACGTGAGAATTAAGATCAAGGGCCGAACTGGAATAAATAATTAATTTTTCTTAGCTTCTTTCCTTTATTTTACTCAGAAAAAATAAAAACACCTCTGATTACTTTTCCAAATGACTGAGTTTTTATGTTACAGGCAAATACCCTTGAAGATAAGAGAATGGGTGATAAATTAGAGAAATAAGTGATTTTTAAAGGCTAATAATAATCATATCTATAAAGAGTATCTAGGTAAGTTATAGAGTCCTGACCTTATAGTTTAATTTAAAAGAGTAAGCAAGCATAGTTTGGATGTCAAAATAACAAGAACAGCCTTCCACTACATTTTATGTCCATTTTCCAAAAAGGTATTTATTTTCAAGTCTGTGGACTAAAAGGTTGTCAATGGAATTATTTAATTGTCTTATCAACTACGTAATTTCCTTTGAAAAATCTAAACCCCTAATCACTGTCATTTATTAACTCATTTAATCATTGTATATCACCTAATGAAAATTCATTTTTGAAAGTCAATTTCAAAAATGACAATTTTCTAGAGTGAGCAGCAGAAAATCAGGAAGAAAATTTCACCCTTCATGTCTAAAAATCCGTAAAACTTAGTATATATTCCTGATCTGTTTTTTGAATTTAAAGGACTAAGTAGAACCACCACTGGATCTTCTTCCCAATATATCAAATAGATCATTATAAACCACTGGTGTGAACACTTGGTCTTTATCACTATAGACCAGCAAGGTCCTTTTTTTTTATGGCCTTGTTAGCCAAACCATAATTAGATGTGACACTTGAAACCCCAGCTGTAAATCCTCTTAAATCAGCATCATCAGAGTTAAAGAATAACTCCCAGCAACAAGGATGTTTCTAGAGATGACCATATCCTGCCAATCACTATTTCATTCCTTGTTCACCAGTGGGTTGTTTCAGAGACATCATCTTGATTATTTATTGCTTTCCCCCCCACATGGATTTAAATCCTGTAATTGCCTGAAAGAAAGCAGAGAACACAGAAAAGCCTTAATAGGATGGGGTAGAGGGAACATTCCAAGCAAGCCATTGTGGTTGTTGGTACAAATTACCTATGTGAGTCATCTCTTCTGAATCATTTCTCCCTGTTGGGAAGAGGCTTGGTAGTTACCTAGCCACAGCACTGAGACTGATTATAGCCAGCTAGCTACCAAATTAGACCACATGAGAACTTGGGTTATCTGAATCCTTAATTACAGGTGATTTGTAATCAAAGCTTTTTGTACACAAATTCAGTACATCTTAGTGTTCATCAGTGTTGCAAATCAGCCCCTGATGAGGTTGACTAATGGAGGGATGGAGGATGAGGCCTTTCTCCTCCAGCCCGGACCACGCATCTGTTACCCTGTTCAGCTGGCGGTTCTGAGGTGAATGCGGCGGGAAGAAACCCAACAGGTAGTCAGGCTTCCGAATTAAAAAGACCCTCGCCTTCCACAGACACTTGCTTTTATGCCCCAGAATCAGGTATCACCCAATGGTGAGAGCAGAATCAGGTACCACCCTAGGGTGGGAGCAGAATGCTAGGTCACACCCTAAGGTAGAACACAATCACCGATCAGGGTAGGGTCAGTAACATAATAATCCCATTGAAATGTTTACATGCACAACACATCAGTTGTTGACTGTGTTTTGATATCGGCAGCTTTATTACCTGAACACAATGTGCTCTGCATTCAAATGGGCCCCATTCAATTTTCCTTTATGCCAATACCATCTCTCCTCCATCACTACATTGATACTATATTCTCTCTTCTGCTCCCCATGTGACTTGGTAGGAAGAATCTAGACTTCTAAAGCAACACTAGCATTATTTTAAGAAAGCCACTTTCCAAATTGACCAAAAAAAGAAAGAAAAAAAAAAAGAAATAGGACCTTCTTCCTCCAGAGATCTTAATTGGGAAAGAGGGAAAACAGAGGTTTAAATTATTGTATGCTATGAATGTGTGGGCCAGTGCTAGAACTTTCTCTGTTAGAATATTTACTATAGATCAGGTAGCTCACTTGTAACAAAGTAGCTTAAAGTAACAAGTTAGCAGAAAGGAAGAATTTGGTCATCCAGATCTGCCTGAGTTAGCAGCATGTTAGCAGAATGATCCCAAATTCTGATTATTGAGCGGTTGATGATGAGAATAATGAAGACACTATTGGGTTATTATAATGTATCTCAGGCAGAAAATGAGGCAATGCATGCAAAAGGATTGTGTGACTATAAAGTTCTTCTTTTTTTTTGAGGGGGGGCACACCCAGTGGTGCTCAGGGTTACTCCTGGCTCTAGGTCAGAAATTGTTGCTGGCAGGCTCAGGGGACTATATGGGATGCCAGGGATGAGACCTGGGTCCGTCCTGGGTTGGCCTCATGCAAGGCAAATGCCCTACTGCTGTGCTACTGCTCTGGCCCCAAAGTTCTATCCAAAGCTTATTTTTACTGCAAGGATTCTACTTATTATCTCTTTGTTCACCATAAGTCCACACACATCATCAAATACCTCTAAAACCAGAGACTCAGGGGCCTGAGTGGTGGCGCAAGCTGTAGGGCATTTGCCTTGCATGTACTAACCTAGGACGGACTGTGGTTCAATCCCCTGGCATCCCATATAGTCCCCAAGCCAGGAACAATTTTGAGCACATAGCCAGCAGTAACCCCTGAGCATCACCGGTGTGTCCCCAAAACCAAAAATAAATAAATAAATAAATAAATAAATAAATAAATAAATAAATAAA
>PVKC010004073.1:0-36796 GCA_004027635.1 Crocidura indochinensis | reverse complement strand
TTTTTTTTCCTGACATGAACTTTAGTTGACCCAACAATTTTAGAAACTCTAAATTAGAAACCAAGAAGTCTTAATTCACATTCGCACAAAATATCATGGGACTTATGCTTTGAGTGGTGGGCATATTATATATAATTGAGTCTATAGTCTAGTATTAATTATAGTGTGATGTTTTTTCTTTCTTTAAACTCACAAGAAGCACAACTACTTATCTCTGAAATGGCAATCTTAATTCATTTTTAAAGTTAGGTTCTAGATCTTCTTCTAATGGAGTAAGTCCTATGTTGACTTAAATTTATGTTTTCAAGGTTCCGTAATATTTTCTTAATTAGATTTATGCCTGGATGTAAAAACAATATTTTGCTGAATATGCTTCAGTGTTTCCTTCCTTCCTTCCTTCCTTCCTTCCTTCCTTCCTTCCTTCCTTCCTTCCTTCCTTCCTTCCTTCCTTCCTTCCTTCCTTCCTTCCTTCCTTCCTTCCTTCCTTCCTTCCTTCCTTCCTTCCTCCTCTCCACCATACTTGGTAAAATTCAGGGCACCTTGTATTACTGGGCATTAAATTCCTGGCTCCTGTTTGCAAAGTATGCACACTGTCCTTCACCCATGTCTCTATATCCTATTAAATATTATTTTTATCAGAGCTCTATGATTAAGACCTAAATCATTTTAAAATTAAATATTGAATATGAATGTTATAAACTCAGATTTTCCATTTTTATAATAGTATATTGTGATTATTTATTTGATCATTATAAATATTATTTCTGTATGGACTAATCTTAAAACATATAAAATTACATGGGGAAAAATAAAAATCCAAGATTGAGTTTGTTTTTCATAGTGATTAACCAGTAACTCTGGTCTTGTAGAGATGTGCCAAATGATCTTTTTCTTTGTGAAATAGAGCGTATCTTCAAGTTTGCTTTGTCAGTGTTCTATTCAACTATCAAAACATTTCAGTTTTGTATTTTAAGTGGTATTTAAATATGAATAAATGCATAAGTTTCAAGGTCACTAACTTTGGTTATATTTATTATTATTCATCAATTTAGTCATTTCATAATTTACCTAATAGAGCATGTAGTAGCTCATAAAAAGCTAGACATTAGGAATTGAATAATGGCATTTGGAAAATGTTGCTATGAACTTCATTCATATATTAATTAAGGTAATATTTTTTGAGTTCTTTCTATGCCCTAAGATATGGATCTGAGTACTTGGTATACAGCAGACAATAGCAAATGTGAGATTATTTCCTTCAGGAACTTTTTTTCCGTAGACAGTGTCAACAGACACACATGAGTATATGTAAATGAGAGTAGTGAGTAATACGGAACAAAACAAAACAAAACAACAATGGCAGGGTGAGGGAATATAATTTTTCAAGTGTGTAGAAAGTATCAGCACTGCCAGAAACAAGGTAGGCATAGGAGAAATTTCCAGAAAGGGAAAGAAAAGTGCAGTAAATAGTCCAGTGAATGAAATACCCAAAGATGAGAGTGTTTAGATATTTCTTTCCTTTACTTATTTTTGAAACAAACTTTCTTTGGAGCGCTATTTATAAATATTATTTTTCTAAATATACCTCTTCTTGACCCTTTTTGCTTTTGGTGGAGGGTCAACTTCATCTTGACTTTCTTTAATCACTCCAGCTTCAGTGATTTCCTGTGAGCACAGGAAAGGTCCAGCCCAAGCATAGGTCTTTGTTATCCAGTTTCTCTATTATCTTTCCTACCATTGGCCAGAGGACAGAGTTCTGCCTGCTGGCTCTGCTTCTCTTAAAATAGATACAAGATGAATATTGGTCTATTGCTGTCTTATTTTTTTAATCATTTTAAAATTATTAATTTTTAAATTATTTTAAAATTATATTAAAATTTTAATAAATTTAATAATTTTAATAATTTTTTTACTTAAGCATTGTGGTTAGAAAATTATTTCTTGTTTTTCAGTCATAGAATGTACACCACCCTTTACCAATGCATTTTTTGCAACACCAATGTCCCAGGTTTCCCTCCGATCCCACTGTCTCTGGGGCAGGCATTTTCTCTCTCTCTCTCCCCTCTCTCTCTCTCACTCTCTATCTCTCTTTTCTTTTTTACTTCTCTATTTTTTGACACTGTGGTTTGCACTATCCTTAATGAAGGGATACTATGCATGTTACTATATCCCTTTTCAGCACCTAGTTCTTGTCCAGAATGATCATGTTATATTGGACCCACTGTTTCTTTAGCTAATCATGCTTAGGATATTTCTAGATTCTAGAATCTAAACTATTACATAGGACTATTTACGTAGGAACATAGAAGATAAGAATGCAGAGGGCTTTTCTACATGGTGCTTTTCCTAGGATTTATCCCCAGGAATGGTATTGCTGGTCATATGGGAGCTCAATTTCTAGTTTTTGAGTAAATTCATATTGTTTTCCAAAAAGACTGAACCAGTCTACATTTCCACCAGCAGTGAATGAGAATCCTTTTGCCCCTGCATTCATGCTAGGACTAGTTGTTCTTAGTAGTGTGTGCCAGTCTCTGTGGTGTGAGATGATATCTCATTGTTGTTTTAATTTGCATCTTTCTGATGATTAGTGATGTGGAACATGTTTTCATGTGCCTTTGGCCATCTGTATTTCTTCTTTGAAAAATGTGTGTTTATTTCTTCTCCTCATTTTTGGGTCTACTCTTCTTTTTTACCTGCTTACTGCCTTGAACCGCTCTGTGTCTAGTCTTATCAGCTAGACCCTTTCTGTTTAGTTGAATTCCTCAGAACAGTTTTACTCACCCCTTTATATCAAAGCATTGGTCATACTATGAATTTTTATTTGCTTTACATTTAAGAATTATCCTTTAAATGCTCTGCTATAAAGAAATTCCATATTAATTTTATTCTCTGTTCTCATTTTTAAGAAAATCAATCATTCAGGGCCAGAGCAATAGTACAATGGTAAGGAATTTGCCTTGCCTACGACCCACCTGCGATCAGTCTGAATTGGATCCCTGGCATTCGAAATTGCCCCTCAAGTCTGCAAGGAGTGATTTTGAATACAGAACCAGGTGTAACCCCTGAGTGCCATTGGTTGTGGCCCCAAATCAAAACAAAATAAAAATCATCTTAGAAACTGAAGTATCAATGTCTTAGCCCAAACCATTGACTGAGAATCCAGTTGAATATATGTTTGAAATGTTTTCTTTGCATGCCCCTATTCAAGGTGTAGGCTGCTGCATGGAACGCAGTTTAAAATTCTGCTCTGTATACTACTTTATTTTTATCTCTAAAAAGGAATGGTAGGTAGACATTTTTACTTCATGTTATTGCTGTGAACATTAAAAGGCATATTTTATTTAAATATTCCTGACATGTGGACCATTGAATACATGCATTACTTTTTATTACTGTTCATTGAAGGGACACACTTGACTATGCTCCACAATTACTCTTCAATTTGAGCTCAGGGGCTTCTTCTGGCTGTGTTTGGGAACCTTATATGGTGCCATGGTGTGAGCCTGGGTTGATGTGTGGTATGCAAGGCAAACTATTCTATCCCATGTACTATCATTTTGGTTTATTTTTATTAAGGCTATTATTATTGCCATGCCATTATTCTCCTTTATAAAAAGCCTTTAGAAATAGATTCATGGCTAGACATGTTGCTAAAATAAATTCTTAACTACATTCAAGTGTCAGTACAGTATTACTAAACCATAATTAAAGTTTACATCTAAATACTTTAAAAACATAAAAGATAGAGTTTCTTACTTATATTTTAATTTCTTTTTGCCTTTCCTTTGACAGGATGGGTGGGCAATCACTACTGGCACTACTTGGGGGAGTAAAGGTTTACTCCTAGTGATAGTTGAAGTGGTACTGGGAATCTAGCCCAGAGTTCTCATATGAAAAGCTTGTGCTATAGCCTTTCGAATGATATGCCTAGTCTATTTTATTTTTTGTCTGTCACTTATAGACCATTTAAGTAGTTCATATCCTGTAGAAATGGCAAAAGTTATATCTTAAAATAAAGGATCTTGGAAATAAAAAGATAGGATAGTGGAATATAATCTAAAATGATTTATTTTCTAGAAAAATTTTCTTGTATGGTAAATTAGAAGAGGAAAGATCTCAGTGTTACAGTTCTTTTAGAATTTGTCCAGTAGGCCTTCTGATCTCCACCAGAAGGCTCCCCCCCCAAAAAAAAGAGGAAAGATCTGAATTCCCATTTGAGCCTTTAATCTTCTTTTCTTTTCTTTTTTTACTGTTAGCTATGTAGGTGTGGCCTCTAAATGAACATCACAAGTAGGACTGCTGGATCCACAGAAAAAGTATCAAGTCACTCTTATTCCTGATTGTACCTGTTTTCTTTGTACAAATTAAGAATAAGCAATAAAATGCTGCTTTTATTCTTAATATTATATAGCTCAACAGATAAGCTGTGATATTAAATCTGATAGTAGTACTCTGAAGTGGAGGATTGGTTGTATTTCTTTTGATTTAAGATGCTGCTTTCTTGATATAGGAGGGCAGAGGTATTCACAACTATTCCATTCACGGGGGAAACAAAAGGAAACTGAAAGAATGGAAGAGATAACTCCAATTTAGAGAATTATTCAGCTTCTTTTAGACATGATTACTTTTACAGTTGAAATATTTCATATTTAAAGTAATCCTCTTTGTGAAGTTTTGTGATCCTGAAATGTGACCATAGACTTAATCAAAATCACTTTGTTAACAAAACACACATAGTTGATGCGAACACTGGTGAATTTTCTGTTTGAAAAAACTTGAAGTGTATTGTAGTCCAGTACAGTCACGTATTTCAGAAACGTTATGTGGCTGTTTTGGTAATCAGCATAATTGGCTTTTCTTTGCCTCAATTTATTGTCTAATTTTCCCTAAAATTTTTAGATTGTGGAGTGTCATTTACTGAAGACTTAATGTCCCTAATTGCCTTGTTTAACTTACAGCATCTTTGTGTCTTTGTTCTGCTTTCGTGACTACCTAAAAACTACTGCCCATTGTCAGAATTTGACTTCTAACATTTTGCTTTTTTCTTCGATTTTTTTTCCTTTTTGGGCCACACCCAACAGTGGTCAGGGCATACTCCTGGCTCTGTGCTCAGAAGTCAGTCCAGGCAGGCTTGAGCGATCATATTGCATTATTCAGCTGCTTACAAAGCAAAACATCCTACCTCATGCCAAACAGGATATTTCTCAAAGAAATTCTTCAGTAAGGTGAATTAAAGACAGACTCAGAGCTTAGGGGGGTTCTGTTTCAGTGCACACTATTTTATATGCCATTTGTTTTGTTTTGTTTTTGTTTGGGGGCCACATCCTATGGCCACATTCCTGGCTCTGCATTCAGAAATCTCTCCTGGCAGGCTTGAGGGACCATATGGGATGCTGGGATTCGAACCACTGTCCATCCTGGATCAGCCGCTTGCAATGCAAATGCCCTACCACTGTTCTCTCTCCGGCTCCTATTTTATATACCATTTTTCGGGTGGTCACACCTGGAAGCGCTCAGGGTTTACTCCTGGATCTAAGCTTAGAAATAGCTCCTGGTAGGTTTAGGGACCATATAGGATGCCAGGATTCGAACCACCATCCTTTTGTATGCAAGGCAATCGCCTTACCTCCATACTATCTCTCTGGCCCTTATATACCATTTTTAATGGTAATATCTTTAAATATATTTGAGTACTGGAAAGGTTATCTTCAGACATATCTAAAATAGATCATATATGTGTATTTAAATCCGTAGCTGCTCTTTGTTATTCCGTACACACTATAGTTTTCAGAAGATTGCAAACACTTTTCATTATGGCCTTTTATCTGTTATTCTTTTTGAATGATTTTGCTGGGCACTACGAAAGAAGAAATAGATACAAGTAAATTACAACTTGTACCCATTTCCAACTGTCAAAAATGCACTAACAGAAAAATAGAATATGGCCTTTTTAAAATATTGTGATTCAGAAAGACAGTTTTGTCAAATTAGTATATGTAAATAGCCATCGTTGTGTGCAACTTTCCTGAGGTTTTAGTGTTTATAACACAGTTGACTCTTAAAAGTAAGACAGTGTTGAAATGAATAGAAAAGTGTTCAGAATGGTAAATTTGATTCTGAAAGTGACAGTGATTCATGTCTTAAATGATGTCAGGTTTTCGGATTATATTGAAGCTTTTGTATCTGATTAAGAAGTATTTGGGGTTTACATTTAAAGGGGTATGTGTATGTATGTAAGTGTGAGAATATTTAGCAAATGTATAATGTAACTGTTCTTGTCATTTATCTTCCTTTCTAAAATGACTGTCTTCCCTAATTTATACTGATTATACTTTCCTGATTTATCTTCCTTTCTAAAATGATTGTCTTCCCTGATTTTTCTTTTTAGTTGTGTAATCTCTAGTCTAGTGTCTGAACAACTTTATACAATCTACTATTATCATTTCTTAATGCAGTCATGGGGGCAAGCAATATTATTTTTTTAAGTTTGGTCCACAACAGACAGTGCTCATGGTTTACTCCTGTCTCTGAACTCAGTGTTCACTCTGGGTTGATCTCAGGATACTACTTGGGGTGCTGGGTGGGGACTGAAAGTGGGTCAGACACTTGCAAGGCAAGCACCCAATACTCTCTCTGGCCCTATTTTAATTTTTTAAGTAAGTTGGAGAGAACATTTACTGGCATTTTGTTTTGAACTTCAATAGATACACTCTACAAAGATAATGAAAAGAAATGAGCACATCTGGAATATTTGCAGGATTCAACTCATGAACATTTGGAAAAGTCTGTAACTTACAAACATTTTGGAAGATTCAGAATGCACTGTTCTGACTCACTTCAAGTACCAAAAAAAAAACAAACCCAAATTCCTCTCCTCTTCTCTCTCCCCACCCCTCCCATTTCCCTCCCTCCCCTCTTTTCTTTTCTCCCCTCCCCTCCTGCAACATCTACTCTTCTGCTGTCCTCTCTGTTCTTATTCTCCCCTCTCATCACCTCCCCCTTCCTTCCCTTATACTTTCCTCCACTCTTTTACTCATCCTTCTATTTCTCCCCCTACCTTTTCTCCTTCATCCTTATTCCTCCCTATCCTTCCTCTCCCTTCCTCAGACCTCCCCATTTTTCTGTTCTCCTCCTCTCCTGCCCTCCCGTTCCTTCTCCCCTCCACTCTAGAGATCTAATCCACGGTATAAACTGTCGGGCTAGTGTTCACGGCTGAGCTACCATGCTTGTATTGTCCCAGTATATTTTCTTTTACTTTTGGGGGGCTTTGGCTACACAGTGGTGTACAGAGTCTTCTTGCAGGGCTTGCTTCTGTTTGTGATCAGGGGATCAAACCTGGGCTTGTAAATCACCTTTGAGTTATTTCACCAAGTGCTATCTCTTGAACACTATTGTTTGAGTATTTGTATATGCTTGACTTCTAAGTTTGACTACTTGTGATTATTTATTGAATTTATTTAAAAGACCTGTAGATTAATTTTCTTTCCTTCTCATCTATTCCTTTTCAGTCTCCTCTTGATTTCTGTCTTCTTTCTTCCTATAATCTTGGAAATTGTTTTGGTATTCTACGTCTCCATTGAATGTTGATGATCTTATCAAAAACTGAGTTAAAGGGGCCCGGGAGAGAGCATGGAGGTAAGGCGTTTGCCTTTCATGCAAAAGGTCATCGGTTCGAATCCCGTTGCCCCATATGGTCCCCCATGCCTGCCAGGAGCAAGCAATTTCTGAACATGGAACCAGGAGTAACTTCTGAGCACTGCCGGTTGTGATCCAAAAAAAAAAAAAACAAAACAAAACAAAACAAAAAAAAAAAAACTGAGTTTAAAGGACAAAGTTGAGAAAACTTAGGGAAACTGTGCATGCAACTTCATTTGACCAGGCCTTCATCTATCAAACTTCTTATCTAAATGTTGCTTATTTTGGGTGGGTAGGATAGTCAATCTCTGCACATTATTTTGGTATCAAGTTGTCTACCCCACCTTTTTTCCCTGTGGGAACACACTTGATCCATATGGATTGTGGATCAGTATGGAGGTGAGTTAATATAGCATGGAATAATGTCTGCTTCCTAACAGAGACATTTTCCTTTCAAACATGTGGCAACAATGCAGTATACAATAGAAATACATTTTGAAAATGTGATTATAATCTGGCTCATGGATGTGAACTGTGTATACAAAGCAGGTCAAATGCTTATAAAACGTATTCCTTTTCCAAACTTAATTTCAAAGAGCTAGAATTCTTATTTTGAACTGGCTTGCACACTGTTAGTGCAGGCAAGTAAAAATATGCTTAAATGCTCTCTATATACCAATTTAATGCATAACGAGTGAATGAGTAGTATGTATAGTATGTGTTATCATAGTTGAGATATTTAGAAAATGATTTTAAACATGACATGTACTTTATAGATGAAACAGAAAAAATTAGAGTTTATTTTACCTTATTTTACTATCACTTTTTTTTGTGAAAATGCAAAGTTGACTCTATCAATTTAATGTGAAATAATTGGTTAAGTATTTTAGTTTTAGGAAACACTCTGTCTTTACCCAAAACAAAGACATTATCCCATCTTCATCTTTTCTTTTCACCTAACTCTTTGATATGTAAATATCCTCCCTTAATACAGATATCATTCACTTGACCATCTCCATCCTGGTTGGAAATAAAGGGGTTTCAATTTTGGTTTGATGCTTCTTGCAGAGACCATGAGGCAAAGAGTCAACTGGTCTTCATTATTGTTAATTGGCTTGGTTAATTACTGTATATACTCAAGTATAAGCTGTGTTTGGGGGGCACAAAATTTGTGCAGGGGGGGAATACTGAATGGGCTTATACTCTGGTTATACAGGTTATTCAAATGCATGTAGTCTCCAGTTGTGTTCTACCATCTGCTGGAGGGGGCGGTGAATCAGCTCAGTAGACAAGTCCTGACTGAGCTGAAAAGGCTGAATTGAACTGTATGCCACTGTACCCACAATAGTCTGCACTTTGTATGAGAACAATTATTGTAATTGTTTTGGGTATATATTTTTATTTTTGAGATGTTTGTACCAGTGGTGCTGCATTTTTTACCTTGGCTTATACTTGAGTCAATGAGTTTTCCTAGCTTTAGGGTAAAATCGAGGAGTTGGCTTATACTGGAGTATATATGGTAATTCTTCATGGTTACCTTCTTAAGGCCTGTTCACCTGGGGTTGGAGATGCAGTGTGTGGGGTGATTTCACAATTTGATGTGATTTAATATCTAAGTAAAGTGACTTTTATTGTATCTGACTCAGTCCTATCTTTCCTAGATTTGTTTTGAGAATTAGAGTTGCATAGTCAGGAGTTACCCCTGCATCACAGGGTGTGGCCCAAAAGATAAAAAAAAATGTCAAGATTTTAAAAGAGATAGGGAAAAAAAGTTACATATAAAGTATGTAACCCAATATTTGACATACAAAAAATGATCAATAAATACTTTTTCCATCTGCCAGAGAACTTCTGTAGTTACTTGTATAACTATTAAGCTCCATGAAACTTAAGAAAAAATAGTTAGCTTCTTATGCCCCCAATTTTTTCCCTGTTTTTTTTTTTCTGGGGGGAGGGAGGCATACTTAGCAAAGCTCAGGGGTTACTCCTGGCTTTATTCTCAGAGTTTACTCCTGGCAGGTTCATGGGACCATATGGGATGCTGGGGGTTGAACGTATGTTGGCTGCATGCAAGACAAATGCCATACTTGCTGTGCTACTGCTCCAGAACCCCTGATTTTTTATCTGCAAATTGCACTTGTGGGTGTAGGGTGGGAGATTTGGATATATGATCTCAACTATGTCTTCTAAATCATAGATTTTAAGTGCATACATAACGTGAAGCTCAGTTACAAAAATTCCTCAAAACGTTCAGTTGATGAATGCGCTAAAGCAGTGGTCCTCAAACTATGGCCCACGGGCCACATATTGTATTTGTTCCCATTTCGTTTCTTCACATCAAAATAAGATGTATGCAGTGTGCATAGGAATTTGTTTGTAATTTTTGTTTTTACTATAGTCTGACCCTCCAATGATGTGAGGGACTGTGAACTGGGCCCCTGTTTAAAAAGTTTGAGGACCCCTGCTCTAAAGTTTAGTATTTGAAATATAGACTTTTCAATAACATAAATATTAATCTTCCTGAAGTACTATTTATATAATCAGTTAAAGAAAATAGTTGCTTCTTGGAAAAATAAATCGACAATTTATACCCTGGTAGAGTGTTGGGATTCCTTAAATACTTTATAGCAATTGGATGTACTTGTTTATATTTTGGTCTGCATTGTGGATATCCTCACCTATGAATGAATGTTTTTATTGTACTCACTTTTTTTTCTTTCAGCCCCAAAGTATTTACCTCTCTTCAGTGACTATTCCAATAGCCACTGTCTGGAAATTACATAGCAAACTCTCTCCTCGATTTGCATAGACACTAATATTGACCATGGCCATGGTCTCCTTTCATCTCATTGGAGGAGCTGAAGTATTGACCTTTCTTTCACCTTCAGTTTTCTTACCTTGTCATAGAACTATTAATTACAAATGAAGCACCTTTTCTGGGGTGTAAGTTTGAGCCATATCCCATAGTGTTTGGTGTTACTTCTGGTAGTGCTCAGGAGGCTGTAAGATGTTTAGGATGAAATCAGGGTTTGCTGCATGTAAGACAAACACCTTAACCCTTCAACATCTCAGTACATCTTTTTAAACATTCCCTAGTTAACCACTTTAGCACATTTCCTATTCTTATTTAACCTGTTTATTAATATTAACATCTTCCCTCTCTTGTCCCTCTATTGCAGAGACTTCCTTGTAACACTTTCGAAAGCTCTATGAAATTCACATTATATGTATTTTCATATTAAATTCAATATATTTTATAAACAGTACTATTAAGGAATATAAAGAAAAAAAATCCAATTTAGGGTTCTAATATCAAGAAAGTCAAATCGACTCCAGTCATGCATCTTGAAAATTCTGATTCCTGGAACAGCTCACATAATGTTCTTTGCCTCATTATTAATCTATAAAATGAAGGTACTAGTACCATCTATTCCATTTTAAAAATTTTAAAGTTTTTATGTATAAAGCATATAAAGTATACATAAAGTATGTGTATATAAACATATAAGTTTCTACTAGTGTTTAGATAAAACATACTATATTGAGTCACTTAATTTTCAAATTTTTACTCCTACAGATAATATATGACTCATTATAGTTTAGCTCACAATTTTTTACCTTACTATGGTGTCAATGCTGTTCTTTTTTAGTAGAAATTGCAATACCTCAGTATTTTTCTGCCGATGCCCCATTGCCTTCTACCAGCTGTTCTAGAGCCTCATCAGAAAAGAGAAAGATTGATGAGCCTGTCACCACAGCATCCCCATCATCAAGCAATTAATTTTAGTTCAATGCTTCAAGCATTCTTCAGCCCAGTGTGCTTTCAGCTGTGCACATTAATAGCAAGAAACCATATAACTATCCTGTTTTTCACTTTTTAGTGCAGTAGTCAATAAATTACATGAGGCTTTCAAAGCCTTGCTATAAAATGGGCTCTGTTTTAAATGCTTTTTTTCCCAAATGTAGGCACATGTAATTATTTTGCTGATAATGAAGGTAACCCAGGTTTAGCCTATTTTCTGAGTCTGCTGTAATTTTCTTATATAAATGAATAAGGTCAGAGGAACTCAGTGACTAGCACAAAGTTTTGACTAGATTGTGGTCAACTGGCCTTTTTGTCTTTGAACATCTAGAATATTGTCATTTTATTCTTTTTTAATATAAAGTATTATGAATAAACGTCTTTTAGGGGAAATTTATTCAGAGATGTATTTATTTTCTTCCCAGTAATTGGTGTTCCAGGATGTAGTTGAAACTCTGTCAAAAGCAAGTGATATGTTCAGGAGCAATGGGAAATGTACACTTTTCAAAAAGACAGCTAGTGTAACATGCTTCCATTTCTGGAGCCGGAGAGATAGCATGGAGTGAGGCGTTTGCATTGCATACTGAAGGACGGTGGTTCAAATTATGGCATCCTATATGGTCCATTGTGCCTGCCAGAGGCGATTTCTGAGCATAGAGTCAGGAGTAACCCCTGAGAGCTACTGGGTGTGACCAAAACCCAATAAATAAATAAATAAATAAATAAATAAGTTGAAAAATAATAAATTAAAAAATTCTTCCATTTCTGATAGTAATCACAAGGAATTTGTAATAATGTTCAAATTTATATTTTGATCACTTTTAACCTATAGTTGAAAGTTACTCAGTGATAAAGGAAGAGCAAAGGGAAATATATAGAATACCAACATCTCAGAATGATTGTATGGAAGAAGTCACACCCCAAGGAATGCATATTGTGTAATGATTTCTTTTATGTTAAATTTATGTTGTTTTTTGTTTATTTGTTTGTTTTGGAGGGGGTCACACCTGGCAATGCTGACTCTATGCTCAAAAACCATTCCTGGCAGGCTCAAGGGAATCATATGGGATGCCGGGATTCAAAACACCATCCTTCTATATGCAAGGCAAACACACTATCTCCATGTTATCTCTATGGCCCCTCTTTTATGTTAACTTTAAAACTGGTGAAACTAATCTAGAGTGTTAAAAATATTTATAGAGAATGCCGGAAGAGTCTATGGCAAAGGGGTATTAGAAGGGAAGAGCATTCTAGATTAGAACATAAGGGTATTTTCTTATTTCTTGATATAACGTATATTACATGGACAGATCACTTTAAGACAATTAATTCAATACCTTGATATATTTACATTTCACTAAATCTCATTTACTTTTATATATATAAACAATTTATGTCAACAATTAAGAACACTATTAATTTTTAACTGGTTATTATTAAAATTGATAAATCTGGGACTGGAGTGGTGGTGCAGGCAGTAGGATATTTACTTGGCATGTGGCTGACCTAGGACGAAGTGTAGTTCTATCTCTTGGCATTCCTCATGCCAGGAGCGATTTCTGAGTGAATGCCCAGAAGTAACCCCTGATCATCACTGCATGTGGCCCAAAAACAAAAGAAAAAAATTGATAAATCTGGGGATTAGAGAGATATTCCAGGGATTAAGGCACATACATTGCATGTTACAGTTTATTCTTTAGTACCATAAAGTTTCTCATACATTAAACTTGGAAAAGCTACATTTTCATGGTTATTTTTTTAGGGGGTCTCACCCGGCACTGCTCAGGGGTTACTCCTGGCTCCATGCGCAGAAATTGCTCCTGGCAGGCACGGGGGACTCTATGGGGCACTGGGATTCGAACCGATGACCTTTTGTATGAAAGGCAAATGCCTTACCTCCATGCTATCTCCGGGCCCCATTTTCATAGTTATTAGTACAGTATCCTGAAGCATATTTAGTTAGTATTTATCACCAATCTCAAAATTATATGAAGATAGTAGCAATATATTCAATATGTTGGGAACTGTTTGTTTTCAATCTGGATATCTCCAAGCACTTTCAGGAGGACCTAGGTAATACTACAGGGCTCAAGTTCTGTCATATGCTCAATTACTTGTAGTAAAACACTGCCCTGTTGGTTTAGAATCTTTGGGCTGTACCCTCAATTTTTGAGCATTATTTGGGAGACCCTCTCCCAGAAAAAACCAGAAAGAAACCAAAGAAACCCTACTAATTGGCATGTCTACCATCATAAATTTAAAATAAAAAGTATAGTATTTGGTTGAGTATGATAGAGGTTATTTATGAATATTTGTCTCTCTTGCAGTTATCTTTTGTCAAATTTACATTAAATAGAAGAGCATCGTGAATTATTTTAAAATAGTAACAAACCCTTATTTGGGGGTAATACTTCATTATTTTTTCAAATGGCATAATGCTTTTTCTTTTATTGAAAAGTTTAAATCTTTACAATGAAGCCTTTAAAGTGGCTTTGATGTTTTGTTGTATTGTCATTATTATTACTTTGGGGGCACTGCTTGTGATGCTCAGGGGTTATTCATAACACTTCAACCAGGAATCATTCCTGGTGTTACTCAGAGCCATTTGGAATGCTGGAGATAGAACCTGGGCTGGCTGAGTCTAGGGCAAGTGATTTACTTATTCCAGTCCTATATTCAATTATTTTTTAAGTTGATAATGGTTCTGTGGAGACTCTATGTTTTCTGTAATAATTTTGGTCATCTGATTATTCTATCACTATAAATTTATCATGCACTTATTTAAAGAAAACATTAAATACCATTATATTCAAAGAATAAATCTTTACAGATGGAAATAAATATCTTTTCATGAGACCCCTGTGTTTTATAATAATCACATCACACTCTTTACCTGTAAATTATATAACAAATAAATTATAATGGAGATTTGATTTTTTACATAATAAACTTAGTAGCAAAATAGATCAAACAGTTCCCAACATATTGAATATATTATTACTATCTTCATATTATTTTGAGATTGGTGATAAATGCTAACTGAATATGCTTCAGGGTTTTGTACTAATAACTATGAAAATGTAGCTTTTTCAAGAAAGATAGTCATCCACATAACTTCAGGTCTGTTATTTTTAATGGATTCTATTCAGTTCATTTAGCTATGGCTTAATTAGATTATGTCCATATTTTGTTAAATTAAAATTTTTAATGAAATATAATGAGAATAAATCTTTGAAGTGGAATTATGAATATCCTATAGATTAAAAGCACTCTATGTTTGGAAAAGTAAATGGCTAGATAATTTATTCTGCAAGGTCTTGAGCAAAGGACAATTTTGATCACTTCCTCTAACAAGACACTAAAATTCTTTAGATATCTTACAGTTGAAGGATTAAGTCATAAGCTATGGAAATCGAGTCTAGTAGAGAAAATAGAGCTGTTTCTATTAATCTGGTACACTAAAATTTTAATAGAGGTTCAATGAACTTACAACAACAGAAAATCCTTGAATTGGATCCAATGATTGAACAGAAATTCCCAGTTATTGAATATAGAATATTACAAAGAAGCATATTGGTTGGGCACTAATTAAATTAGGATAGTCAGGTGTGTTGTTGAGTGTTCAAGATTCGTGGACCAAGACTCATGGCTTTGACTAAATAAGCCTTTGACTTACAATGTTTGCAGAATATTCTATATGCCAAGCAATGTGCTCATTAATAGAGATTCAATCTTTGCCATTAGGGCATTGTCATCCAAAGGATATAAATAAATGAGTATGTGATTACAATCTGATTAAGGACGATAACGAGGGGAGAAGTGTTGCTTAATCTCTTAAATTCCCTGTCTTGTAAATTTTTCTGTGAAGAAAAAATTTAAATTCTGGTCTAAACGATGCCATCATCGTAATTCATTAACTTGATATAAGTAGTATCAGCATATATGAATGTCAGGAGGAAGATATAGTTCTGATTAACTCAAAGTATACTAACCATTTCATGACTGGTCTCTGTAGACAATGAAAGCAGTTGAGATAAAAATGATTCAGTTAGGAAGTGTGATGGATTCGATTATTGTGGTATTTGGCAAAGGAATTGGATTTTATTTAGGCAAAATTTAGAAGATATGGGAGAGATCATTGTTGGGGAGCAACACAATGGTTTTGATTAAAATTATTTTCTGTACAAGCAAATTTTAAAACTTAATTTTTGCTAACTGCAGTGTATAATTTCATTGTATAGATGTACTACAGTTTTATCTGTCCTACCTATACTTGGTTGGATATGAAGAGTATTATATCAGTGAAATGAGTTAGATAGAGGTATAGACATAGAATGATCTCACACAGTTGTGGGATAAGAAAAAATTAGTATGGTAATAATATTCAAAGACAATAGAGACAAGGATCAGGAGGACTGGTCCTTGGTAAGAAGCTTGCTACAGTAGCCGGGAGGGTTGCTTTTAGGGCAGAGAGGAAACCATTATGGCAATGAAAATTGAAAAATATTTACTCTGAACAAGTACTGGATGCTGAAAGGAGATAATATGATATTCATTATACACCTTCAGTAGAAATATTACAAATCACAGTTCTAAAAAGAATAAAGGACAGAGAAACAAAGAGAGGAGAGAGACTGAGAGAGAGAAAGAAAGAATGCAACAGAGAACAGAGCACAGAGGCAGATATTTAGAGGATAGACAATGTGGAGTATTAGAGATGGGATTTAAGTACTGGTGAAGGGTGTTGTACATTGTAATACTGAAGCTTAATTATGAACAACTTAGTAACTGAAAGAAAAGATTGCTATATTATGAACAACTTTGTAACCAAAGTATTTAAATAAAAAAGAATTTTAAAAATATCAGAAATATAAGAATAGACTTTAGGAGGATTTTTTAAAAGCTAACTTTAGGGGCCCGAGAGATAGCATGGAGGTAAGGCATTTGCCTTTCATGCAAAAGGTCATCAGTTTGAATCCTGGTGACCTATATGGTCCCCCATGCCTGCCAGGAGCAATTTCTGAGCATGGAGCCAGGAGTAACCCCTGAGCACTGCCAGGTGTGACAACCCCCCACCCCCCAAAAAAAAAACACACAAAAAAAACTAACTTTAATGCCAATGGGAATAGAGCCAGGGTCTGACAATCACACTAGAGGTAGAATTAGGGAGGGTAGCAGAGAAAAATTGTAGATACAGTATTTTATATTGAAATGGTTTTATTTATGTACTGTGCAGAATTAATTTGTAAATCTTGCAGTTAAGTAGGGGACTTCATGTTGTATGAATCTGTAGATCAAACTTATTGATTAATTAGAAATCTTTCTCATTGTAGCATAACATTGTGGTGAAAGAGTGATGTCAGTAAAGAAATGTCAGTGAGAGACTTGAGTGTTTAGAGATAAAGCATAGTATTTGGAAATTATGAAGTTTGATAAAAGTGATAAAAGAAATAGAGGACAGTATGACATGATAGACTATGAAGAGAAAATATTTCATAAGGAAACTGGTAGAAGAAGGCTTTTACATGTATGCAAGATGGAAATAAGATACTGAATATTTAATATATTAATGAGCATTTATTTGTTCCTTTCTTCATTTATAGTTGGGTAATCATTGAAGAATTTCACGCGGAGGATTAACCTGAGTTGAGTGTATTTTAAAAAGATCACAATGTGGGTTGTGTGAACATTGAGTTTATTTTAGAGGAACAGAAATCTGTTCATCTTTTTTTGCTCTCTAACCTGTTGATTGCCTTATCTTAAATACATATCTGCAGCACTTGTAGTGATTTGGTGGAGTTGAGGGACTTTTAGAATATGAGAGTCTGGATTCAAGGTCTCTTGAAAGCCAAAACTGGTTAGCCTCTGTTAGCTTTGTTTTCCTGAGGTATAACTTGATAATAAAAATATAATACCCCCAGAGAGAGTTTAATAGGATTAATGCATATACAAATTAGTTCCAACAATATCACCTATTATTATCATCAGAATTGTATTTGTAAGCACATGTTTACTTTCCATAATGATTTTACCTAATAAATCATTGTGCTTTACCCTCCCTTGGTGCATTAGAACATTTGCCTTCAACAAAAATGTTCTCTGGGAGAAGTTTTTCATTGTAATGAGTGCCTGACTATACACCATTTAAAGTGAACTTTTACTATTTGAACACATGTTTATGTCAATTCTTGTGTTAATATCTTATTCCCAGTTCTTACAACCTTTTATATATTGGTCTAGGTTTATTAGTAGTGTACTAGGAACATAGGTAATTCTGACATTACCAGGGCATAGATAAATGTTTCTAGGATAAAAGTCAAAGAGAACAGATGTCTCAAATCACTGGAGAAATTTATTTGAACTCAACTTGGTATGGAATTATAACTTTTAAAAATGGTGCTGCCTTTGTGAGTTTAAGGAAGAATAGAGCTGGAAAATGCTTAATAAATCAAACCAAACCAACTAAATGGCTTTATTTATTCAATAGTTTTTTCACATCTAATATAATGACTGCAAGTAATACTAATCTTGCATCTGATCATAGGCCATTTAGACTTTTGCCTGGTTTTATATTAGGTTTTTTTGATATGATAGGAAACATAAGAAATTATTTATGACAATATACAATTGCTTTTTAACATTGATGAGTCATAATTTTGCTAAAGACATTTTAAACAAAAATCAACCCAAAATTAATTAGAAAAATACTCTTTAGAAATAGTCCAATGAGGGACCGGGCGGTGGCGCTGTAGGTAAGGTGCCTGCGCTAACCTAGGATAGACCGCGGTTCGATTCCCCGGTACCCCATATGGTCCCCCATGCCTGCCAGGTGCGACTTCTGAGCGAATAGCCAGGAGTATCCCCTGAGCATCATTGGGTGTGGCCCAAAAACCAAAAAAAAAAAGGATAAATAGAAATAGTCCAATGTACTGATTATTTAAATATATGTTATAGCCAAAAGGGTTGTATCTTTTATTTAGCTAAACCCAGAGAGCACATGGTTAGCTACCAATTACAGTCATGTTAGAAGTTTTTATTTTTATTAAGTTTCCTACTTCTCATCATTTCAAATTTGAGGTTTAGAAAATAAGGAATTAGAAAAGATAAAGAAAAGTTAGGGATTGATCACACACAATCTCTCTCTCCTTTTTTTGGTATATTGTTATATCTTGCTACTTGGAAAACAGGTAACTGTAACTAGATATTTTAACTCTAACAAGTTATTTACTCAAATGCTGTAATTTCTTCTGAATTGGAATTATACTTTATGTCTTAGGGTGACTGTAAGTTCATTAATTGTACAGTAATTGTACTGCTTGAGTTTACATTTTATATTGAGAATAATTTCTGCAGTATTTAAAGAGATAGTCAAAACAAAGCTAATTTGTGATTATATTTCAAAACCTTCTATGGATTCAGAGACAGATATTCTTGCAGAACTGTTTTTTTCCCCCCTGTGGGTATTATGTAGTTTATATGCATTAAAAGTTCAATGTGCTATTTTTCTCTGATAGTTATAGTTGTGAGAATATGATATTTGTTTTTTCTCCTTCCAAATAAAAGTTGAACTGAGGTTAGGGACTCTGGCCTCATCATATTAGGAATTGATTAGAACTGTAGATTGATTCTGATACAATACTTTTCGCTTTGTTTTATTTTGGGAGATGTAGCTAGCTGTGCTCAGAGGCTTCTCCTGATTCAAGCTCAGCATTCACTTCTGAAGTTGCTGGGGCCCATATGGAGAGATCTAATGGGTCTCATATGTATGTAAGGCTTTTAAACTTAAACTGTCTGGCTCCTCAGATAGAATCCTAAGTGCTGTCATTTTGATTTTTATTTAAATTAATTAACCTTAGGTAAATTAAGTTATTGCTACTCCCATTTCTACATTTGCACAATTGTGTTAATAAATATAACTATAGTATAAATGAGTTGACTATAGATAAAATATAAATTTATGAATCTAAAATTATTTGCAGATGTTGTCTCCTATATAATTATATTGATATTTCTGTTTCTGTTACGTTAGACAGGATGATTGAAGTTAATTCTAGAATATTTTTCCTGTTTTCTTAGAAATTATTTCTGCTATAACGGGCTTTTTGAGGAATAATGAGGGTCAGTGAGATATAGTACAATAAGCAACAAATTTTCTTTTGATAATAACAATCAAAAAAGTCACTGTTAATGCAAGGATACATGTGTGAGACTCATAATTTTCATTATTTGAGGCCCGGGAGATAGCATGGAGGTAGGTGTTTGCCTTTCATGCAAAAGGTCATCGGTTCAAATCCCGGTGCCCCATATGGTCCCCCGTGCCTGCCAGGAGCAATTTCTGAGCATGGAGCCAGGAGTAACCCCTGAGCACTGCCGGATGTGACCCAAAAACCAGAAAAAGGAAAAAATAATAATAATTTTCATTATTTTGGGGGGGTCACACTTGCAGTTCTTAGGGGAACCATCCGTAGGGCTGGTGACCCAACCTGGGTAAGGTATGGCACAAGGCCAACATCCTGCCAGTTGTATTATTTCTCCAGCACCATTTATCTTTTTTAAGTTTATAAAGTGATACTTTACAAATTGCAAACCACTGTGTGGATGAGGACAAGACCCAGAAGAGCCCACAGATATCTTGTAGCTCATTTTTGCTCCATTATATGTCTATCAGATTAAATGATTATCTAAAAATATCAGATATTGACTTCCCAATTTTATGTCAGAAAAGAATTTGGTTATAGGTAAGAATGTCCCAGGTAATTATGTTTAAAATTATTTAAGTGCTTAAGGTTAATAGGTATCCTAAGTTACCTAATAAATTTATATTAGATATATTTAATATCTGTAGTATTATTGATGTATAAAATAAGTTAAAATACATAAAGTAAAATATATTATATATAGTTTCCATTCAAATAAAGTGAAATATGTGGTAGGTATATAACAAGTCTAATAAATAACAAGTATTTATGTTTAGTAAATTGGATTAGAGAAGACTCAGAGCTTGCATTCTATACAACTCCAAAGTTAGTGGTTTCTTTTATTCCTAGCAAGGAAAGTATAATGATTTCTTGTGTCTCCTTATTTTAAAGTTCAGTCTTATTAAATTATCACTTTCTAGCATTTTATACCTTGTTAGTATAGTGATAGTTACTATTTAACACAATAGCTGAATGCTGCAATTTGATGCATATGATATAAAATTTCTCATTTGTGTAGTTTATTCTATTTTATTACATGAAAGCATGAAAATCCTTTAGAGATGATTGTTTAGATTTTTCAGAGACCAAACTAATATTCTTAGGATGTCTTTATGTTGCTATAAAACTCACTAAGTATACACTTGAAAGGTCAAGATAACAGTTTTCTGGAAATTTATAAGTGATACACATTTTATATTAGCAGCAAATATCATTTATAAGAGATGAAATTTTTGTTTATTTGCTTTTGGTCACATCAGCAGAATTGAATTAACCCTGGCTCGGTGCTAAGAAATTACTCCTGTAAGGTTTGGAGAACCACATGGGATGCCAAGGATCAATCCCGGGTCAGCCACATGCAAGGCAAATATCGTATCTGTTTTCTATTGCTCCAGGACCATTCAACATTATTTTTGCTCCATTCTTTATAGTCTCTGTATTGCTCCATTCTTTTATAGAGAATGTATGAGTATCTCATTTATTATTAGAGCAAATGTATGCTAATTTAATCTGATTTTTAGAGTTGGTGACTGAGTTGCTTTTAGCAGAGTACTGAATTTCTGAAACATCAGTTTTTTCATCTGCCAAACAATAATCATGTTTCAGAATAATTATAATTACATATTATTATTACCATATATCATTATAATTATATAATACTAGAACTATTATAATTGTATTATATACATGCTACACAAATATATCATAAGCTTTATATACATATAGTAAATGCATATGCATTTGATATGACTATATGTATAATAAATATAAGAACTCTAATGATATTACCTGTTTTATGTTAGGCATATACTAAAGGCAGCATATTAGCAATATCAAACCCAATTAAGCCTCATTTTTTGTCTTCACTATCTTCTAGAATTTTAAGGGAATTAAATAGAGTTAAGTGAAGAATATTTTGTAATTTTTGTATAGCCAAACAAATACAAATTACTGATTATTTGACATCATGAATATAACTTTATAGACGAAGCTAATAAAATATATATTTCAAAGTTTTAGATAAATATTTTGTTTTTTGATAACAGTATAATATAAATTAAACTTACCAATGATAATTCATAATATGCTTTAGATTTATTTTGGAGTGTGCTAGACCCACCTCTGGCAGTGCTCATGATTGAATCAGGTTTGACTGAGTGCTCTGTTCTAATTGATTTACTCAGTCTTCTGTCCATAAAGATATTTTATAATCATAATTCAAAGTTACAGTATTTAGCTGAACAGATCCTGAAAATATTCCCATTAAAATATCTCATATCATAGTCAATTAGGTTGATATGATAATATCTACCCAAATGTATTAAGAGTAGAATGAAAACACCAAAACATTTGAATTTAATTTGGTTTAAATTGTTAACTAGGTTATTTTTACCTTGTCACAGGTGTCTAGTACTTTGGAGCCAAGTCTGACTCTCTGAGATTTTGAAATTCTACCACTGCTTTCAAAAAGTAGACAATGCTTAAATAGAACTGAAAATGGAAATTAGGGTTGAAATTAAGTCTTCCAACTACTTTTTTACTTACATACTACTTACATAATCATTTTGTTATTGGGTATCAGAAATTTGAGAACAAGTATTCAATAGGAAACATTACACTTAAGGGGACTCAGGACAGGACAGAGAGGGGTCAATAGAGTCTATGTTACAGCAAAACTCCAACAAGAAGTAGGATGTGATGAAAAGCATATGAAACACTATCATCAATAGCATTGTAAACTACTTGGTAAAGTAAAAAAAAAAAACACAAAATAATAAAATGCCTCCCTTAGAAGCAAACTGGTAGGTTGGAGACACATTGAAAGTAGGGGGCAGTAATGAAGAAAATGAACATTTGTGAAGAGATTGGTATTAAACATCATATGCCTGAAGCACAATCATGAATAACTTTGTAATTTCATAGTGACTAAAATATTTTATAAAATAATTTACTAATTTAGATTCTATGAAATAATGTAGTGTGTCTTCTTACATATAAAGTAGGACAATATAGTCTGTCTTTTACATTTCTGAATGAGTTGAAAGGTGTAAATTTGAGTAATTTACTCAACACAAAATATTAATGTTTTCTAGTGAAAGCATTGACTTTGGGTCTAAATGACAGACTATTAAGTTTAGTAAAGCTGTTGCTCAGTTTTTGTTTTGCTTTGGATAATTAAATTTAATATGAAAGTGCACCATAGAAATGACATTACTTAGTGTGAAACCATGTCACTAATACAAAACAGCCTTTGAATTTAAGACTGCAATTCATATCAGTTTCATCAAGCTTTGCTGAAGGTAAATAGCCTTTCATAAGATGCATTTATATTACCTCCATGTCAATTCTGCTTGCCTTAATCTGCTAGGTAAGATTTTTCCATCTAACACCTATAATAAACAAACATCTGAAGTGCAGGTTTGCAAAGAAATAAAAGATTCAGCAAGATGCAGGAGTTCCTTCTTGCGCTGGCAGAAAGTGGGGTAAGAATCATTCTGGAAAGGGCAAGTACTGTCAGGTAAATTCTTTTTCTCCTATTCCTAAAGAGAAATCTTAAAGAGACTTATTTATTTCAAAAGACTGAACTTGCCTATTTTAAGATATTGAAAGGGAAAGAGTATATAGTTCCCTACTTTTTTTAATAGGATTTGTGCCTTCTGTTTTTCTTCAATATGGTAACAAATGTAGTGTTAATTTAGTTGAGTTATACTTTCTGTATGAGTTTGCTAACAGAACTTGACATAAAAGCCTTTGTGAAGAAGCTTGATTGGTTTGGTTACCATGGCAACATGGTTGAATGGAAGAATGATTTCCTTTAGGAACCTTTCCTAAATGCTGTTTTTGTACCCTATAAGGATATCACTGACTTGCTATCCCTTGTGAGAAGGTGAGAAAGGATCGTTTGAGGGTCAATATGGTGTCTGGTGTTTATAGATAGACTCTGCAATCATGAGACTGCATGGTTCATCTGATTCTTTCCATAGGTGAGTTAGTCTGTTATTCAGTATTCTGTGATAACAGGAACCACATATGAACAATTATGTATTGAAATATGCAAGGGAAAATTGGGGTTCTGGCCAGCAGTCATGTTCTGATTTTGCTTAAGCTAAAGTCACTAGATTCCCTACTTAGCTTTATTTGAAATTTTTCAATCTATCAATATTTACATTACATCAAAGTGCTCCAAGTGATGCTTCTTTTTTTGAGGAGGTAAAGGGGGTTAATGAACTAATAGATCTGTAGGTTTTTCTTAATATCCTCTGTAGTGATCTATATTCTGGAATTTCTGTGAGAATTAATGCTTACATTTAAGATTTTCTTTCTTATGTGGTAAATGTCTGCTCCATTAGCACAGCAAGTGTGTACAAAATGCATTATATTAAGTCAGCACCACCATAGGGTGTTTTCCTGTTGTAGCAATAGACTAATGGTTATTTCATTTTAACAATCAATAATAGCAACTGTATTTCTAATCAGCAAAATCTCTATAATTAAAAAAATCGTCTCTGGCATGAATACTTAAAATCAGATGATCCAAAGAAAAAGGATTCACTGCTTTTAAATGAAAAAATTGTGTCAACAATACTGTTGCTAGTAATACTGTGACTGAAAGGTTGCTTCATTAAGATTATGCGCAGTGGACAAGAGAAAAAAATGTGACCTCACACTGATATGCCTACTTAAAAAGATGGTAACATACAGCTTTTAACACTTTTGTAGTTATTAGTAAAAATTCATGTACAACAATGGGAGATGATTAAAATTATTATTTTGGTGAGTAATCATTTTAATTCAAAATTTTGTTATGATTTTTGAATATTTATCTTCAATGTCTTAAAATCATGTAAGTCATATAAATTGCCCCTGATCATTGAATTTTGGGGGATGGTTATGTAATATCTTGAAATTAATTTGCCTCAAATATTTAAGCTATTGTATTTATAATTTAGTGGATTATCTTGGAAAACATATGTCTAAGTGCATATCACTCTGTATGGCTAGCTTTGAGGCAGCTTTTTTTTTAATATCAAAAACTGCAGAAACATACTTTAAAGACTGAATCAAATTATATACAACGTTAAGCTTCCAAATGGTATTGCTTCTGTCCTTCAAACTCTCTCACCTGCCTTTATCTTTTTCAATAAAAAGCAAAGACAAATCAAATTCGGTAAAAATGATATTCCCATTAATTCTGGCATGTGACAATTTATACACACGATATAACTGAGTCCACAAGAAGGCTGAGCCAGATACGGAAGTATTTGAAAAGAGAATGTTGAATAAGAACTAGTGTCCTGCCCTTTTCTTTCTTTTCCTTTTACCCTATCCCAACTTCCTCTGGTTTCCTCTTATCTTTTCTCATTTCTACTCCCCTCCAGTTCCTTTCCTTCACCTCTCAAGAAATGAAACTTTATATATGCAATTTATACATTTTTGAGAGCATGATTTTTCTTTCAAAAGAGGGAGGTCATGTTAACATTCTCTTACAACATAATTTTTACATTTATACATTTGTTCAAAGTTATTTCTCCTAATGTGATCACTTTCCAGAGGCAACTATAAATGGAAATATATTCTGAGGCTAGGAATCTGTTGTCTCATGTTAAGATTAAAAATTACTTTTTTCTATGTTCACCTGAGCTCACCACAGGTACTTCCTAAGTGCACTGAACTCAAAACCTGAACACTAGTTAGTGTGGACTTAACCTGAAACAAACTAAACCTTTTCTAAGGTCAGATAGATGGTACAATAGTTAGGACACAGCTTACATGTGACACATAAGTGTTTTATTCCTGGCATTACATACTTTCCTAATAATCACCCAGAGACCCATGAATACAGCGCCAGGAATATTCCATATGTCCCCATCCAGACAAAAATGATTTTTTCCTGACCCTTAATTTTGAGAAATATTTGTATTTTCTTTTTTAAATAATATCTTTATCTAAACACCTTGATTACAAACATGATTGTGATTAGGTTTCAGTCATATAAAGAACACCCCCCCCCTTCACCAGTACAGCATTCCCACCACCAATGTCGCAAATCTCCCTCCATCCCACCCCACCTGTACTCTAGACAGGCTTTACAGTTTCCTCATTCATTCACATGGTTATAATAGTTCACAGTGTAGTTATTTCTCTAACTGCACTAACCACTCTTTATGGTGAGCTTTATGAAGTGAGCTGGAAGTTCCAGTCCTTCTCTCTGTCTCTGTGAATTGTTGCAAAAATGTCTTTCATTTTTCTTAAATTCCATAGATGAGTGAGACTACTCTGCGTCTGTCTCTCTCCCTCTGAATATTTCACTCAGCATGATAAATTCCATGTACATCCCTGTATAGAAAAATTTCATTCCTTCATCTTTCCTGACAGCTGCATAATAGTCCATTGTGTATATGCACCACAGTTTCTTTAGCCATTCATCTGTTGAAGGGCATCTTGGTTATTTCCAGAGTCTGGCTATTGTGAATAGTGCTGCAATAAAGAAATATTTGTATTTTCTACTAGTTATATTTTTTTCTGGATGAAGCACAAATGGTGGTGCATGTGGATTATTCCTAGCTCTGCACTAAGAGGTTACTCCTGGCTCTGCACACAGAATTACTATTGGAACCATAAGGGGGATGCTAGTGACTGACCCTGGATTGGCCACAGAAAAGGCCTATGCTTTACTTACTATACTATGGCGTCTATTCTGGTTGTATAATTTGTTATGCACATGTACATGTATGTATGTAATATATCATATTACTCCTCTATAAATTATTCTTATAGTTTTGTTCTTTTTCATCATCTTTATTATTTTTTGTTTTATTTTATGTTCCATACATAGCTGATTTAGTGATGAAACCTACTTCCTTTTCTTTTTCTTGGTATTTTTTTTTTGCTTTACTCTCAGTTTAACATAGTTTGACTTTCTTTTGTCATTCAGTGTTCTTCTCAGTTATTCTTCACTAGTATTTTGTTACCTTTGGGACTCTAGACTTTAATTTTTCTGGGGCATTCTTAATGGACTCAGCTTCAAATTTTTAGACTGTTGGTCTCTTCTAGACTCTCTGATAATTATTATTTTGGATACTTTCTTGACATCCTTTCCTCACTCTATACTTTACTGAAAACAATCTCTAGATTTTTCCTGTTCCATTTTGGCTCTTCCTCACTCTATCTTATAGAGTGCTTTATCACTCTATAATTCACTTATAATTCATTTATATTCATTTAAATGAATATAAAGTCACTGGATTTGTAGCAAGTGCACTGACTTACATTTTTACCTTGGAGTTTTTGATTATATTGAAAGCAAAAAAACCAGTTGAAGAGCTAGAATCCTGGATTTCTTCCTATTTCTGCTCACATTCTACTTTGCACATATCTGGTGATACAGTGATGTATAATCTATGGCTCCAGCTCTTCAGAGATTAGCAATTTAGAGGCCATATATTTATTTATATAAATAAATCTATTGGCACTCTAATACTTTGTGACAGAGGAAGACTGAGAGATATATAAAGTCGTCTCAGAAATATATCTAACTTAGTTTGAGAGGGGGTTGTGAGATGGACCAAGATTAAGGAAGTCTTCAAGTCACAGGTTACTATAATATTCACCAAACTATTGTATTTGCTTTAAAATTCTCTTCCTCAATAGCTTATCATTTCAGTGATATCAGGGACTAGAATTCTCACCTGACAGAGTACTTTATTTAACTATATATTATTGGTATGTGAAATGCCAACCTAAAATTGAGAGCAACGTATAGGGACCTGAGACAGAAATTTTTGGGAAAGGAAATAGTCTAACATGCTCTTGTTTCCTGAAATATATTGTTTTGACTTTCTCTAATTTTCTTTTTTCTGTTTGTTTTGTTTTTTGTTTTGTTTTGTTTTGTTTTTTTTTGGATTTCTTTTGAGTCACACCCAGTGGTGCTCAGGGATTACTACTGGCTCTGCACTCAGAAATTACTCCTGCAGGCTCAGGGGACCATATGGGATGTCATTATTCCAACCACAGTCCATCCTGGATTGGCTGTTTGCAAGGCAAATGCCCTACTGCTGTGCTCTCTCTCTGGCCCCGACTTTCTCTAATTTTCAAGGTCATTGTGAACTCTGGTATTCCCTAATGATTGGCAGTCCCTGCACCCTCTCTTCCCTTTATCACCCCGGAACTTTCCTCCCAGTCAAATCTCCATGCAGATTTAATGATGGTACTAATTATTTCAAGTACCAGGTCATTAATGAAAAGACTCTACCAGAGCACTGCCCAGAATTGACCACAGTGGAACCCATTCATTATTCTTTCTCTGAAGCTGACACTTGGCCATCGATAGTCAGTCACCAGGCATGACCTTGGTGCTTTTTCATAGCTATGCAGTGTGGATCCTATTTTCTTCATTTATTGATGATTATGTCATGAGGAACAGAATCAGAAAGCTTTGCTAAGATTCAAATATAAATTATCTCTGCTTTTCCCCTTGATTTAGTGGTTCAGTCACTCCATCAGAAGAGATTGCATTACTTTGACAGAATAGCAATCTAGCTTAGTGATTTTTCAGTATGTACTTTGTTTTCTTGAAGATGTATATACAACTAGAGAAAAATCTTTCTGAAGAAAGCCCATGATCATGACTTTACTTTAAAAAGATGTTTGTGTAATTTGTTTGCTTTAAGCCACCCACATCTCACAGGAGTTCGTAAAATATCTCTCCTTGGATGAGTTTTGCTAGTTTCTTATGGATGGACAACATGAAATAAAGAATACATGAATGGTTTGTATTCAGTTTCTTGAATGCTTAGCTTTTTTCTCTAATATCGTTCTGTTATTTTTTCTCTAGTAGTTATGCATTTACTGTTTAGAATATCTTGGAGACTTTTTATCATCAATAAAAATTTCATTTTTACAAGCCAGAGAGATCACGTAATATATAGAGCTCTTGCCTTACATATAAACTGATCCCACTTTGATCTCACCACTATATATGGTCTCCTGAGCATCACCGGGAGTAAGTCTGAGCAGTTCTGGGTATGTAACATTGCCCAAATAAATGATCCTTTCCTAAAAGAGTAAAAATTTTTTTATTTATATATACATAATTATATGATACATATAATTTCTACAAGTAGTAAAGTAGGTCTGTAACACAGGATATATTTCTATACTTTCTTAAGAATGAAAGATTATAAATACTGGTGTGCACTAGGCTTTATTGACTGTGTAGCATAATTTTTCATTTTTGCTTGTACCAATATTGAGAGCAGATTATGATCATTCATCTAATTGTCCGGAAGTACTCAATCAGTTGTTTGAGGATATCTATACTGTGGCACGTTCCAAATTCGCCAATTGTTTCACCCTTCTAAAGCTTCCTTATGTAGATCTGATGCTTAGGCCTGAAGGCTTCCAGCCCTAGCCATAGAATAAATTTTGAGGGAAATGTTTTGAGTATCTTACTAATATATATATCAAGATAAATTTGCGTGAGAAAAAGTAGCAAATATCTAGATCATATTTAAAGAAAATTAAGTTTCAGTAGTAGAAGATGGGGTAATTGAGTTCCAACTTCGGTTTTATTCCTGGGATATAGTTAAAGGTTTTTCTTAAATCTTAATTAGTTACAAAGAAATAAGTGTATTGACAGATGCCATTTTGACAGTTAAGGCACCATAGCCTTTTTAGAAAACTAAGTTTATCTTTGTCTGCAGTTAAAATATAGATCCTTTTGGGGCTGGAGGGATAACATGGAGGTAGAGTGTTAGCCTTGCATGCAGAAGGATGGTGGTTCAAACCCTGGCATCCTGTATGATCCCCTGAGCCTACTAGGAGCAATTTCTGAGTGGAGAACCAGGAGTAGGCCCTGAGTACTGTTTGACCAAACAAACAAACAAAAACATAGATCCTTTTATCTAGAGTTAAGAACATGCCAGTTCCTTAGTGGCTTTAGGATTATTTATGCTTCTTGGGTTTGAGTTATGCTTGCCAATATCAGGGCTCTTATTAAAATTTATGGTCTGTTTATTCATTTACACATATACTTAAAGGCCTTTTATTTGATTCAATTTAATAAATATTGAACATTATAATCTGAACCTAGATACTGAGTATAGTGACCAGGGAACTGAGTCTCTCTAGAGAAGGATGATAGTTTAGGGGGAGATAGACAGGCTGCTAAATGAAGCAAATCAGTTTGTGAATGCTGATGTTCACTATGTTTCTCTGTAAGAGTCTTCATTAGATGGAATACAAAAGCCAAATCAGGGGTGCCTCTTAATTGAGCTATAGGATAACTACTCTTCTTTTTGTTGCTAAAATAGTTGCTTTTGGCATAATAAATCACTTCTCTTAGTCACCTTTGCATTCACTCAGAGCCATGATTCTATGAATTGCAGCTAGAGGTTTGTCAGTCTTTTTTCCCAACTGAGGAAGCCATTTTACCACTTTCACAGCTGTAGAGAAATATAGTGTAGTTACTGCCTCTATGGCCAACTCTTGGACAACAGGGTACTGGACAACAGGGATAAAAGCTTCTTTCTATAATCATAGGGTTGGTTTGGAGCCTACCTGGAACATGTTTTATATGTCCTGCACCTTATATTCTTCTTCCCTGATTCTTGTCCTTATTTACTATATTGTTAAGTGTGAATCTATGTCTCAATGTAGTTTTAGGGAAGGCAAAACTAACATAACTGTCAAAATTAAAAAAAAATATTTGGGAAATAACGAAAAGTAATTCAAACTTACCGTTTCTTTTAAGATACCAAGCATTAGAGCAGGTTCTCTATGCCCATAGTTAGCTGGTGCTGAAAAATGGTTATTGATTAAAATGAGGTAATCTAAATTCTTTAGCTCCCAACTAATCCCTATCCAGTCAGAGTTTCCTCAAAAATACCTACTCAGGAAGCAGAAAAGTTTGAGACTCAGGATGATTCTTAAATTGGTCATTCAAGGATAAGCAGGATTTTGCTGGGTAAGAAGGACCAGATTCTAAATGCAAAGATAGCAATTTATCAAAGCTAATGAGTTGGAAATCTTATTTCTATCTTGGCTTGCATGTGTGTGAGAATACGTGTGTGTATGCAGTAATCTTTTTTTTCTCTTCAATGTGCATCATACAATGGTAAACAGTGCATTTGTTTAAAAGCTCTATACATTTTTGTCTTTCTATCAGTTACAAAAAGCATGACTATCAACAGTGATTAATTGTTTTGTTATATAAACAACCCTACAGTAATAAACACCCATTGTGTAACAGAGAGGCATATGTTTGTTATACCATTAAAAGAGTACGTGGGACCCAGAGGACTGATGAATTGGTCTATGTTGTCTTGCTACACAGCTGTCATAGCAGTTCTGATAGCAGGTGATGTTTCTGAAGAAGCATGTCAAATTGGTGCTTATGTGTTATGACATCTGGTGATAGAAGATCCCTTTTAGATTTGATCCAGACAATGACCTTGATATTCCTGGTGAAATATAGAAACTCTTAATTATTGTTTTAAATAAGGGAGGCTTGTAATATTTTCCTCACAGCATCATATCAAATTTTAGACTGGAAATGATCATATATCGAACACTAGTGCTGAACTGTATTGTTTTATTATTGGATTTGTACACACAATAAACCTTCTCCTGACTATCTATAGAAATCTATTGAGAAAAGTGCACTCACACCAGAGTTTTAGCTCTGAAGAGTCGCATTTGTTTTTATAGAAACCCTTAACAACTATATCTTTAAATCTGAGCAGTGGCAAAGAGTCAATGGTTGATTTGTGAGTGTCTGTAAATTTTAGGGAGGTGATAGTAAATGGATGATTTGATATTGAAAGACATGGTCAGAACTGGATCACTGACTCCCAATTTGACTTGAAGACCTTTAGAAATTCAATGACTATGTAAAACTCAGTTTTTTACCAGTAAAAGGATGCAAACAATTATCATGCCACTTTACAATGTTATGTCAGAGAATTATAACAAAAATCTTTTTGATTGATTAAAAAGCTAAACAAACATACAATGGGATATTGTTTCAGTAATTTGAATATAGAGATATTTTGAAAAGTTAAAGTAAATTTTAAACAAGTGGTTTTAAACATTTCTTGAGACATATGGAGCATAGGAAACTTGAATCAAAGATCAAGTCTGAATAATGTTCTAATTTTGTGAAATGAAATGTCAGGTGTGTTCTTTGATAGTCTCATTTGACTCATTTGACTTAATCTCTGACTTTTCTTTCTTTTGTTCTTAGGCTAGTAACTTTTTTTTTAATGACCTGACCTGTTGGGGACTTTGTTCTATCACTCTGTTGTTTTATCTCTTTGTGAGCTGCAGAGTGCAAATGTTCTGAAAATGCCTAAGTCAGTGATTCTTACTTGTGTACAAAGAAAATGGGACACTCTTTGAAAAATGCATATTGCAAGACTTCATATCCAGAGAGTCTGATTCAGTGAATTTAACTTGGATTCTAGGAATCTAAATTTTATAAGCATTTTATCTGAAACTGATGCAGGTGGTTCTTTGAAAAATATTGGTGTAGAGCATACTATATTTCATGTTTTATATAAAGTCAATAAGGATTTTAAAGTAGAAATGATATTTTTGATTGATTGTGATTTTGAATTAAGTCAGTGGATTACTTGCTTCACTGAATTGGCTTAACATAAATATAGTGAGCCAGCTGGTTAAAGAAATTATTGAGTGCCTCTGGGGTTTACTCTAGCATACAAAGTATGCACTTACTTTATTTTTTTCCATGAAAGGAAAAAACCCAAACCATTATGTATTTTTAAATTTCTATTGGGATGTAAGTTTTGTATGTATTTGTTATTTTATTATAGTTACTTTTGAGAAAGTAAATGTGAAATTAGCTTAGTACTTCCTCCAAAATACTTGTCATGGAAAAAGATGACATGTTCAAAACAAAGAGTAAGATTATGATAACACAAGGAAAACAGAACTATGATTTCTCTAGACTAAATCAAGCCAAATCTATTCAATTAACAAAACACCTTTTAAAATATATCTTATGGTCCTTTACTTGAACTTTTGTACACCCAAATTCAAAAAATGGAAGCTGTATGTGTATGAGAGATAAAGAAAAATATTAAATGATTTTGTTTTTATAAACCAACCAAACTCGATTGTAGAATTCAAGGTAGAGTCCAAGATGAAGAGCAGAGGAATGTCATTGGTACTGTTAACACCTGAGCAGAATGTGATTTTCATTTATAGAGCAAATATGCCCCTGAGCACTGTTGGAAATTTTGGTTTCATAATCATATAGAACTTGCCATATTTTTGCTGATGGTCTATGAAAGGCATTTTATTTGTTTTTATGACATTCTTAAACAGAAAAATAGATGATCTGCGATGAATTTCATGTTAAAAAAATCTTAGAAAAATACAAACCCCAAATCTAAAAAACTCAATGGTCAAGATTGCTTACATTGTGCATAGAGGGACCAGAGTTTATGAGTTTGATCCCTGCATATTTCTGGTAGGTAATATTGCTGTTTCCCAATACCACTGGCCTGAGCATTAAAACCCCTGGTCTGGTTGGCTTTATGTTGTCAGGAAGAGGTCCCAAAATCCTTGCCCACTCTTTTGGAGGCACCACTCAAAGAAATAAAACAAGAAAAGAAAAAGATTAAAACCCTCCACATTCATTAACCATTCATAAATAAAATAACCCCAACATAAGTCAAGTGAAACTTCCTTAATAATAGTTCAATTCTTTTCTAATGTGTAGTTGCTTTGTTTGTTTGATTATAGTGATTATAGTATTTATTAGTACTGACTGGGTAGGTGCAGTGATTCATATATTTAAATAAACTATAGGCTATGAATGCTCACAGCTTCTGTTTTTATTCTTAAAAATCTTACTTCCCACATATTTCAACCTCAATACCAATTCTCCTACCATAAATATTTTTGTCACTGCAATTATGATGGAACAAAGGGAATTCATGGGCACTCCTGCCTTTTAGTTGTTACTAGTTACTCCTTTGATTGAATTAGGTTTTTATATTTATTGACTAAGTTAAATTGATATAATTCTGGTACCAAATAGTAGATTTTATTTTAATGGTCAAATAGAGGGAATATGTTTGAATACTTAATTTGAGCAAAGTGAATTTTAAAATTTATTTCTTTTTTTGTTTGTTTGTTTGTTTGGGTCACACCCGGCAGTGCTCAGGGGTTATTCCTGGCTCTAAGCTCTGAACTGATTCCCGGCAGGCTCGGGGACCATCTGGGATGCTGGGATTTGAACCACCGTCCTTCTTCATGCAAGGCAAACGCTTTACCTCCATGCTATCTCTCTGGCCACTAAAATATATGCTAATAGTAATCCGTATATCTCAACTATCAAAATCAGATAGAATTCACGCAAAAGTTTGAATGGCATCTCATTGGACTAGTTACAGAAGAGTGACCATATCAACTTTTAAGTCAGCCAAGATGTAGAATTAAAATATTAGGTTGCCTTGAACACATGCTTTTAGTTTTAGGAAGGCCCTGTCAATACTTGCTTGATATTCATGGATAATTTCAAATAATCTTTATACTGACCCACTCACAGAATTAAATGTAAAGGATCAAGTATTTTGCTTGAGTATGACGTGCATTATTTAAATACCAAGAATTATTTGTAAGAGGTAGTTTTGAATCTGCTCATTACATGTGAATACAGGGTTTGCGTATTTGTATTAATGACATTTTACTTCATTTTTGAATAGAGGTTTATGCTCCTTTTCAAAAAGTGGCAATTTATGGGCTTTTCTTTAACAGCAATTACAATATAAAAATTATATAACAATATATAAGAATGTATTTTAATTTCTAATATTGGTGTTCGGTCACTTTAATGTTTAAGCTGCCTATAATGCTATAATGATATATAGTTTTAGAAAGAAGCCATCTGGCTATAACTGTTAAGTGGGAAAACCATGAATTTTAATCTCCACTCTCTTGCCTTGTGGACAGGAGCTAGTGAGCCTTTCTGAACTTTACTCATCTTGACATAATTTGGAACCTTATGGGGCTAACACCAGATGGAATGGAAGGTGGGACTTCATTTAATTTTACTCTCCCTTTTCTTATCTTTATTTTTTTCAGATAATATAGTAGGGTCCAGATTTTGATCTCAAGTGTTGACTTGATGAAGTCAGCGGAAATTTAAATTTCTCCAAGTCCTTCTCAGTCTTCCCTTGTTTTCTTTCTGTTACAACAGAACATGAAAGCAAATACCTAAACCTCTAACTTTATCAGGATTTCCATTAAAATTTTTGCTTGTTTTCAGTCCATACCTGTTGATGCGCAGTGCTTACTCCTAAATCTGTGCTCAGGGTTTGCTCCTGGTGGGTTTGCACAACCATACAGGGTGCCTAGTTGAACTTGGCCTAGATGTGTGCAAAGCAAATACCACTGTATTACATTTTATTTTTTTCTTTCTGAGATTTGGTAGGTATGAATACATCTGTTAAGACAATAAACATCTTATTAAAAACAAACAAACACATCAACTAGCTTTGCTGATTGGTGAAGGGTGGGATACAGTAGAAAGTCTCAGCAATTGCTGAGTTTGAAAGCCTGGTGCTTGACATGCTTGACAACAGGCATTATTGGCATCTGATGGCACTAGGGATCCAATTCACTGAAGGCCTTACACATGTGAGTATTGTGCTGTGTGACTTCATACATCTCTCAAATAAGAAAACCTATATTTATAGATGTATGTTCTGTTTGTATATGCTACCACACTTTGAGCTATTTATAACTAAGGATCATCTCAATGGCAATTATTTCTCTAGTGCATATTGAAGTGGGTATCACGTAGTCTATAGAATTAGGAAAGTTTATTAGTAAGTTTTTCTGATTATTCATAAATAGAACATTTCTCTGCTTATATTAGTGTCAGCTTTCAAGTGTTACTTTTTATACTGTTAAGAGAAAAGATAAGATTTCAAAACTAAAGGGAAAAAAAGAATAACAAACATTTGGTATAACCTCTTGAAAAAAATTTTTAGTAATAAGTGAAATTTGACAGAACTTTTTGATAGGGTCTCTGATGTTTTTTTGCCATAAATATTGCTACTATGAATAATAGTACCAGATTTTTTCTTAAATTTTGCAATATAAATATTAATATTAAGGAGTCAAATTTGACCTAGTTTTCACTTTGGCGAAACAAATTACATGTGGTTTAGAAATGGTTATATTCCATTTAAAATATATGAGTGTGTTTGTGTATGTAGGGTTTGTGAATGGGGTAGGTAGTGTTGGAACATTACCTGGCTCATATTCAGCAACCATTGCTGCCTTGGGAGTCTATATGTAATGCCAAGTGTTGAACCCTGGTCAGTTATATGGGTTCAAGTGATAGTGGGTAGTTTAAGTATGATGCATACATATAATTAATAGAGTCAATAAATATTTTAATATAAACCTGTAAGCTTGTTTTTTCAGTAACATAATTAGATTAATTAAAAATCATGACAATTTTTAAACACAAATCTGTGCTTGCATTTGAATACATATATGTACAGGTAGAGAATAATATGAAGTGACATTTGGCTAAATATATTTGAAAAAAGAATATATGTGTATATATATATATATATACATATCTGGTCTTTTATCTATTGTTCTTGTGATCTCAGGTTATTTTTCATTTTTCAAATTCGACAACTATATATGATAAAATACAATATTTTGAATTAAAAATACAGACTCTTATTTTTATTATCTCAAGGAAAATTAAAGAGTCTTTGAAAACATAAACACTTTTAGTCTGGAAAAATCTGCCTTGGATTAATTTACACACAGCTTAAAAAATAAATAAATCCCAACTATGTATGTATGTGGAAAGTACAAACATTAAAGTGTAACTGAAGAATGAAAAATTGGCTATGGAAAACTACCAGAGTAAATAAGAGTGAAAGATAGTCATTACAAAGTACATCTAAACATAAAATAAATAAAAGTTAAAAGTTAATTGAAGCTGGGTGCATAGCTTTATTGAGAGGGGCAGGTGGATTTTTTAGTTGTCTTGTAAAACTGTTGAATTGTTCCAAGAAGAGAAATATAAGTCATTTTGTCTTTGCGATTCATAAAGTTATTATGTTTGCATCATCATTTTTTACTAAAAAATTTCAAAAGCTTTACCAAA
>PVKC010004072.1:0-36780 GCA_004027635.1 Crocidura indochinensis | reverse complement strand
CTTACCTCCAGCGCCACCGCCCGGTCCCCCTACAATCTTTTTTTTAATTGAATCACCATGAGGTACAAAATGGCTCATGATTGAGTTTCATTGTGCAATGTTAGAGCACCCAGCACTTTACCACTGTCATTGCTCTTCATTGATGCTCCACGTTTCCTTCCTGCTTCCCAGTCTGCCTTTATTTCGAGAACTTTTATTTTTTCTATTGCTTTTTTGGGCACTATGGTTTGCAGTTCTAGTGGTATTCTCTCTCTCTTTTTTAAATTAATATCTTTATTTAAACACTTTGATTACAAATACGATTGTAGTTGGATTTCAGTCATGTAAAGAACACCCCCCATCCTTCACCAGTGAAACATTTCCATTACCAATGTCCCAAATCGCCCTCCTCCTCACCCCACCCTCACCTGCACTCGAGACAGGCTTTCTACTTCCCTCATTCATTCACTTTGTTATGATAGATTCTCAATGTATTTTTGAGGGACTCTGACTTCAATCCCTTCCTTTCAGGCAGCTTTAATATGCTTTCGTGGGACGGGTGAGGTGGTGCTAAAGGTAAGGTGTCTGCCTTGCAAGGGCTAGCCAAGGAAGGACTGCGGTTCAATCCCCTGGCATTCCATATGGTCTCCCCAAGCCAGGGTCAATTTCTGAGCCCTGAGCATCAAACGGGTGTGGCCCCCACCAAAAAAATGCTTTTGTGAAGGTAAGTATTCTTCTACTTGCAGGATTAAGAATTCTGACAGAAATTTCATACTTGCAAACACATAATTTTACTTAGATGATCATTTAAGTCATTTCCAATTATAGAGTAGACATTCTTGGGCAAAACTCAAGATATTTCAAAACAAGGACTCATTCTAACTGGTACTTAGGTCCATTAACTAAGAGACTTTAGGGGCCCGGGAGATAGCGTGGAGGTAAGGCGTTTGCCTTTCATGCAAAAGGTCATTGGTTCGAATCCTGGTGCCCCATATGGTCCCCCATGCATGCCAGGAGCAATTTCTGAGCATGGAGCCAGGAGTAACCCCTGAGCACTGCCGGGTGTGACCCAAAAACCAAAAAACAAACAAACAAACAAAAAACTAAGAGACTTTAATCCAACAAACTATTTACTATGCTGATCATTTACATCTTCGTTTTACTATGGTGACTTCGTATACCAATTTTCTTTTATAAATGTTCTTGTGATGACCAGAATGGTAGCACAGAGGTAGGCTGGTTGCCTTGCAAATGGCTGACCCAGGACGGATGTTGGTTCGATCCCAGCATCCCTTATGGTCCCCCAGCCAGGAGCATTTCTGTGCTGAGTGTGACCCCATCCTCCCCCGCAAAAAACAAACCAAAACAAAAAAAAAAACCCATAGATGTTCTTGTGAGCCTATTTCTGCCCTTTAAAAACAGGCACCTTATCTCTATATCTCTGAATAGCAGTTTTGTAATGGAGAAAGGCAGGAGAAGAGTATGGACATAATTCTATCCAACATTTTGTTGCAAATGATTGACAACATGAATTGGAGGAAGAAAGAGCCTCGAGGAGTGTTTCCACCATTTCCCTCTTATCCACTTTGGTCACCTGGATAAGTGCCTGGATAATTTTAGGACCAATGAGCAATACAGTCTTTACATCTCACCAGTTCCCTATGGCAGTCATCAAACTGCACCTGAATGATGCTTGTTCTCTCTGGAGTGGCAACTGATCACTGCCACCTGTTTTCTTGGGGAACTGTGGAAATTAGTCAGGAGCAAGAATTGTTCTTAGGAAAAGAATATACTTTCTAACTGCAATCAAGAAAGACACTTTCACATGCAGAAAATAGTTTCAGAACGATGAAGTGTAAAATAAGTCTCTTTTATTTTAGGCAATAATGGAAGACAAAATTTCCTACTTAAGAATTAGAGCATAGTCTTCTGATCAAAAAGACCCAAGATCACATCTCAAGGAGCCAGAGATAGCACAGTCGTAGGGTGTTTGCCTTTTACACAGTCAATTCAGGACAAATAGTGGTTCGTATCCTGGCATCCCAAATGGTCCCCCATACCTGCCATGAACAATTTTTGAACACAGAGCCAGGAGTAACTCCTGAGTGCAGCCCGTTGTGACCCCAAAACTAAAACTAAAACCAACCCCCACCAAAAAGGGAGAGTTACAGTGAATTCCCAAGATAGAGAATGTGCACTATACAATACAGAAGTGTCTCAGGTAGAGTTGCAGGCCACTCTTCAGAATGAGAAAATAATGTTTTTTTCCTGTGTCAAGTTAATTTTCCCAGCTCACCAAGTGTATTGCTGAAGTAGTTGCCAAGAGCAATTCAGAGCTATTGATGAGCTTTTGATATTGGTCTTTGTTCCATTGATAGTGTCTCTTCTCTTTGAGGCATTCAAGTCTTAGTCTTGAACTTGTATTTTGCATCTGAAAAGCCTTCTGGACTCAATGTAAGAGTCTTTTTTCTCCAAAGCCTTTGTGATTTTGACCTGGTTTAAGTTCCAGGTAGCCTTTTGTACTCTATCTATACATTGACAGAGGCTCCTTATATCTTTGCCTACAAGACATTTGCTCCCTACACTTTTTAATTTTTAAATAAAATTTTACATGATTGTCTTAGACTGAAGTTATATAAAAGTTTTCATTAAGTATTTTTTTTTTTTTGGTTTTTGGGTCAGTGCTCAGAGGTTACTCCTGGCTCTATGCTCAGAAATTGCTCCTGGCAGGCATGGGGGACCATATGGGGCACCGGGATTCGAATCGATGACCTTTTGCATGAAAGGCAAACACCTTACCTCCATGCTATCTCCTGGGCCCCTCATTAAGTATTTTTAAGAATACAGAAATCCATTAATTGATGGGAGAAAGTAAGGTCTATTTGCAAGTTGTTATTTGCAATTGGATCAATTACTGCTCCTGTGATGACAAATACTGATCATTCATGTTGTGAATACCAGACTTGGAACATTTGTTAGTGATGACAGTTAATTGTTGATAAGGAACCCAGTGTTCCTTATCAATGGATTCGCCTAGGGAAATTAAAAATAGTCAATGTAACATATGTTGTCTAAAGTATTTAATAAAATACTTCCTATACAATCACGAACCGAAAGAATTCAGCTTGTGGCTGAATCCTTGGAATAGGTGTGCTTTCTAAGGAATTCTCAGAGATTCTGAATTAAACCATGGTTTCTGGAGGATCTGAATTATTTGATTCATTTGTAATAAAGACCAGATCTTGTCTCTGGAATGTTGTTTCTAAAACATTTTTGTTTCCACCTCAAATGAATTTTTTGTATATTTGTGATCACAGTTCTTAAAAGGAAGCAGCCTAAGATTTTCTTTGAACCAATAGAAGGTTATGGACAGTTTTATTTTGTTTTCTAAGCATCATCTGGTGTGTATCTTATTTGCATGTGCAGCAGAATTTAGACTAGAACATCATTCCATTTTAACTGGAAACCACAACGGTGAATTATCTGAAAATAACATCAGAGTTCATTGTCAGTAGTGAAGCCAATGAGCATTTCATAAATGAGTTGATGAATGTTCATTTTTATTATCTTGACTGCTTGAAATTTTTTGAAAAATAAGACCTAAGTAGGTGCAATATTTATATAACTCTCAAATGATATAATTCGACTTTGACCCTATTTGATTCATTCTTGTCTGTGATTTTCCTGATTTCACTTATGTTGGAATTAGCTGACAGCTACTTTTAAGGAATGTATTAGACACTAGAGTGGAAAAAAAACATGACTTTTTAAAATGATTTTAATATTTAAAGTTTGGATAAAATATGCAGAACATGTCTGATAGAAAATAGGAGTTGATGATAATCCGAAAAGTAAATGTAATGAGAAAAGTAATAAAAATAAGTTTGAACCTTTTGTGACTAAGTGAAGTAGAGGCAAGTCGACCATATACTTAAGATTTTGTTAGAATTTACCATAGTTGGAAAATCACTCTAACCAGCTTTGGGGAACAAAGATGAATTATGCCAAGTTTATGAAGCACCCTGCAATGCAGATAAAGAGATCAGATTTAAATGGTTTCTTTTTCTCTCCAATAAATTATTTTATTAATGCAACCTAACATTTTGTAAGACTAGCAATCTAATTTCAGTAATGTGTTTGTGGAAAGGTATTATGTTTCCTTGAGATTTAGTAGATGGGCAAGCTATGCCTTCATACTACAAGAACTGTCAACAACTAATTCCTTCCTCCCCTTTCTGTGCCTAGTAAGAAATTGACTTCTGATCATTTTTCCGGAACAAAATGCAGGGTGTGAATTTGAAGTTACCCTGATAAACTATTTCCCAAGATAGAGAACTAACATTGTAATTAATGAAGGGTCAGAGGGTACAATTCTAAAACAATCTCCTCTAAAAGACGTTGAACTTTTAAATGTTTTTGAAGCTCATGTATCTCTCCTCCCTGTGTCATCCTTCTACCTATTTTTAATGACCTGTTTCTTCTCTCATTAATCAGGAAGGTTAGATTATGCCTTAAGGAAGAGATAAGGTTGTAAATTTCCAAATTTACTATCAAATATACAAAGATAAAAGCAACTTTCTAACTTCAGCTTTTCTGAACTTCTTTCTTATTAAGTATATATTCATGCATGTATTCAAGGCAGATTTTTTTCAGTCAGGTATTCAGGTTTTAAGCACACAAAATTTTTTTTCAAGTTGAAGTGCTTTAGGTAGGTAGTACATTATATATCAGTTCTGCTTTTTCACTGTAAAATGCAATGGAGATTATGGAAGGAGTGTAGTTAGATGGTTTCATGCCACTAATTTATTTACTGTTAGTTGGATCCTGTAGGAAGCAGATATTGAAATAGGAATTACTACATGGTGAGGTCTTTAATAACTAAAAAGGTTTTAGTTTAGAATTAATCTGAGAAAGCCTTCAGGGAATAGGTATATTACCTACAGATGGGGAAGAAAAAAGGATGGGGCAGGAAGATGAGAAAGTACATTTGACAAGATCCTGTCAATCTAACAAGATAGATAGTGAGATAGCTATTGTGTTGGGTAAAAACTACTTTAAATAACTGCTATCTTAATTATTGTAGGGATTTTCAGGAGGAAGAATAGCTCTTGTCTCAAAAGACCAGCTCAAATAAGATGATAGCTGTCAGCTACCTGCACTCCTTGCAATATATCTAAAGTTTCTATCTAGATATTAGAGTGGTATAGACGTATATGAACCACAGCTTCCTTAGAATCTTAACTTTATATTGGCCTTGGTCTCAGGTCTCAGATGCTTTCTCACATTACAAATGATACTTTTGGACAATAACTGATGTAAATCCTAGAAAGCTCTTTTAATAAATTCTTTCAATGATCTGGCACAATTTGAAATCTTTTTTGATTTAACCGGGACACATAGATCTTACTCAAAAACTTGGCTGCACTTTGGCATTCAGTATTCTCTATCAGCCTCTGTTAAGATCCCCAGAGAGGTAGTTCTTACATAATTTTTAATGCCCTTTTACAAGCTCCATGCTATTCCTAAATATGCTATCTATAAAAATTGAAAGTAATATCAAGTTTGAGTTTTACATTTTTAAATATAAGAAAGTTTCTAAGTTGTGCAAGCCTTTTAAATAAAAAATAAACAAACCGAGAGATAGCATGGAGGTAAGGCTTTTGCCTTGCATGCAGAAGGATGGCAGTACAAATTCCGGCATCCCATATGGTCCCCTGAGCCTACCAGGAGCTATTTCTGAGCGTAGAGCCAGGAGTAATCCCTTAGTGATGCTGAGTGTGACCTCCAAAAGAAAATAAACAAAGCTAAACAAAACCACGGATCTTCCACACTCTACCTCCTAAAATACCAAACAAATCAACATAAATCAAATTGTTTATTGATCCAACTCACATGTATCTTGGGTAATCTCACTTTATTTGATAAACCTGAAAATTCTATAGAACAGTTTAGCTCGGATTCTCCTCTTTCCTTCTTACAGTGAATCATCCTTTTTGGAACAACTTATATCCAGACTAGAGAGAGGATAGTCTTTCAGGTGAAAGCCTTCTTGCTGTAGGCAAATATTCTCCCTCCCTTTGTTGATGTAAATCTTTGTCCATGTAACACATATTTTTCTATCAGATATTATTTTCAGTTTACCAGATTGTACTAATTGGGAATATATGAAAGAATGACATGGGGCCCCACTGGGGATCTTTTGCCATCTAGGTTAGCATTATAATGAGAGGGTATTGCTTCTCAGGTAGGCCATCCCAATGTGGCCACCAGGGCCACATTTATCAGTGCTTAGAGGACTCTTGGTTTGTATTGTGTTGTAACATATAGTGCCAGGAATTGAACAAGGCTGACTGATGCTGATGTGACTTACTTCTTGCTGTCTCTCTGGACTTCTCAGTCTTTGGCCCCAAAGATAGATGCCAAAAAAGTAGATTTCATGGGTCCTATAGAAATTCAGTTCTTAATTTTTTGAGAAGTCTCCTATTTTCCAAAGAGTGTGAATCAATCTATACTCCTACCTATATTGAATAGGATTCATTTTTTTCCTCCATCTCTACGAGTAATGGTTTTTTGGTCCTATCATATGCATGCCAATATCCCTGGTATGAGGTATTATCTCATTGTTATTTTGATTTGTATAGAAAGCTAGCTCAATTCTCTGAAGAATCTTTATTAATAGATAATTTCATATGAAAGCAAATATTGATATTGCTATCAGAATGTTACCTGATTGTGCCATTCTTCAAAATGGGTGACTAGTGGGGATATGGTTAAGGGAAAATGGATAATGAAAGGTTATTGGTAAGGATGATGAAGAAACCTTGCAAGAATAAACAACTATTGAACTAGAGAAATGGCAATGGAGGTAGGGCATTTGACTTGCATGCAGAAGGACAGTAGTTCGAATCCTGGAATCCCATATGGTCCCCTCAGCCTCCCAGGAGAGATTTCTGAGCGTAGAGTCATGAGTATCTACTGAACACTTCCGGGTGTGACCCAAAACCCAAAAACTAAAACAAAACAAAAGAATAGACAACTATTATCAACATCATTGTCTCACTAAAAATTACTGGAAGAACATTAAATAGTTAAAGAAAAAGTAAGCCTGATAAATAATTTAAAATAGTTAAAACCGAGAAGCTAATCTTTCCTTTTTTTTTTACCCTGCACCAGTGCAACATTCCTATCATCAATGTCCCAAGTGACCCTCCTCCCCACCCCACACCGGCCTGTACACTAGATAGGCTTTCTACTTCACACATATAGTTACATTTTGTTATGATGGTTCTCAGTGTAATTGTTTCTGTGACTGTGTGCATCATTCTCTGTGGTGATCTTCATGTCGTGAGCTGGACCTTCCAGTCCTCCTCTCTTTTGTCTCTGAGAATCATTACACATATGTCTTTTATTTTTCTCAAGACCCATAGATAAGGGAGACCATTCTGTGTGTATCTCTCTCCTTCTGACTTATTTCACTCAGCATACTAGATTCCATATACATCTCTGTATAGGGAAACTTCATGATTTCATCTCTTCTGACAGCTGCTTAATTTTCATTGTATAAATGTTCCGCAGTTTCTTTAACCTTTCGTCTTTTGAGGGGCATCTAGGCTATTTGCAGAGTCTGGCTATTGTAAACAGCACTGAAATGAATATAGGTGTGAGGAAGGAATTTTTGTATTGTATTTTTGTGTTCCTAGGGTATATCCACTAGGAGTGGTCTAGCTGGATTGCATGGGAGCTCAACTTCCAGCTTTTGGAAGTTTCCAAAAAGTTTCCGTATCACTTTCCATAAAGATTGGACTAGACACATTCCAACCAGCAGTGAATAAGAGTTCCTTTCTGTCCATATCCCCACCAAGCACTGCTTGTTCTCATTCTTTGTTGTTTTTTGTTTGTTTGTTTGTTTGTTTGTTTGTTTTTGGGCCACACCCGGTGATGCTCAGGGGTTATTCCTGGCTATGTGCTCAGAAGTTGCTCCTGGCTTGGGGGACCATATGGGATGCTGGGGTATCAAACCGCAGTCTGTCCTAGGCTAGCACTAGCAAGGCAGACACCTTACCTCTAGTGCAACCACGTCAACCCCTGTTCTCATTCTTTGTAATGTGTGCCAATCTCTGTGGTGTGAGATGGTTTGCATCTCCCTGACGTTTAGTGATGTGGAGCATTTTTCCATGTGCCTTTTAGCCATTGTATTTCTTTTTTTTTTTTTTTGTCAAAGTGTCTCTTCATTTCTTCTCCCCATTTTTTATGGGGTTAGATGATTTTTTCTTGTAAAGTTCTGTCAGTGCCTTTTATATTTTGGATATTAGCCCCTTATCTGATGGGTATTGGGTGAATAGTTTCTCCTACTCAGTGGGTGGCTCTTGTGTTCTGGGCACTATTTCCTTTGAGGTACAGAAGCTTCTCAACTTAATATAGTCCCACCTGTTTATTTCTGCTTTCATTTGTTTGGAGAGTGCTGTTTCCTCCTTAAAGATACCTTTAGTCTCAATGTTATGGAGCATTTCACCTACATGTTGTTCTATATACTTTATCGTTTCAGGTCTAATATTTAGGTCTTTAATACATTTGGATTTTGCCTTTGTACATGGTGTTAGCTGGAGGTCTAATTTTGCTTTTTTTTTTTTACAAGAGGCTAACCAGTTGTGCCAACACCACTTATTGAAGAGGCCTTCACTGTTCCATTTAGAAATTTTTGCTCCTTTATCACAAATTAGGTCTTATGACATATTGTCATATGTCTGGGGAACATTCTCCAAGTACTCAACCCTATTCCACTGATCTGAGGGTCTGTCTTTATTGCAATACCATGCAATCTTGATAACTATCGCTTTGTAATACAGATTGAAGTGGGGGGAAATTACACCTCCCATATTCCTTTCCCCAAGTATTGCTTTAGCTATTCCTGTGTATTTATTGTTCCAAATGAATTTCAGAAGTGTTTGATCCACTTCTTTGAAAAATGTCCTAGGTATCTTTAGAGGGATTGCATTAAATCAGTACAATGCTTTGGGGAGTATTGCCATTTTAATGATGTTAATCCTACCAATCCAAGGGCAGGGTATGGATTTCCATTTCTGTGTGTCTTCTTTTATTTCTTGTAGTAGGGTTTTATAGTTTTCTTTGTATAGGTCCTTCACATCTTTAGTCAAGTTGACTCCAAGGTATTTGAGTTTGTGTGAGGCTAATGTAAATGAGGTTGCATTTTTAATGTCCATTTCTTCCCTATCATTTTTGATGTATAAAAAAGCCATTGATTTCTGTGTGTTAATTTTATAGTCTGCTGGCTGCTATGTGCATCTATTGTTTCTAAAAGTGTTTTGATAGAGTCTTTAGGGTTTTCTAAATATAGTATCATGTCATCTGCGAACAGTGAGAGCTTGACTTCCTCCTTCCTATCTGGATTCCCTTGATACCTTTTTCTTGCCTAATCACTATAGCAAGTACTTCCAGTACTGTGTTGAAGAGGAGTGGTGAGAGGGGCCAACCTAGTCTTGTACCAGAATTTAGAGAGAAGGCTTTTAGTACTTTCTCCATTGAGGATAATATTTGCCATTGGGTTGTGGTAAATGGCCTTGACTAGACTGAGAAAGGTTACGCTCATTCCCATCTTGATGAGAGATTTTATCAAGAACGAGTGTTGGACCTAATCAAATGCTTTCTCTGAGTCTATTGATATGATCAAGTTATTTTTATTTTTCTTGTTGTTGATGTTGTGTATTATGCTGATGGATTTACGAATGTTAAACCATCCTTGCATTTCTGGGATGAAAACTAATTGATCAATTAGAAATATTTCTTAACAGTGAAAGTTCTCCAGGTTGAAGTTTATTATTCTCAAGTAATACATTATTTGTTGAGGAGGCAAGAATTGAGGAAAATCATAAGAGACTCAGATTAGTTTTTTTTTATATTTTTTGTTTATTCATACCCAAAGTTATTCAGAGGCTGCTCATTTTTGTGGAGATCTATATGGTGTTGGGAATGGGAACTGGTCCTCCTGCACACAGAGTATGCTCTAAGAGAAGAAACAAAATCATCTTTTCTTTGTTTGTTAGATTTGGAGCAATGCCCAGGCTCTAAGCTCTAGGATTACTCCTAGAGGGGTTCAGGGGACACTATGGGGACACTATGAATATGGAATACTGGGAATAGAACACATCAGCCTCATGCAAGGCAAGCTCCTTACACTCTGTACTATTTCCCCAGATCCTGAAACATTTTTCATTATAAGTTTTTAAGTTATGGAGAGAGAAACATGAAACCTGTCTTGTTTCATGTAAGGATGTAGTAGCTTTAAATCCAGACAAAATGTCATCCCAATGAAACCTGATTCTTCAAACCTCAGTGTCATCATCTGTATTTTGTGGTCTTTGTGGAGGCTTGGGATTGAGGGTTCTTTTCTTTTAAACCTAAAAGAAATGAGAACATAGATATGTAACACTCATGCAAAGTATGTATGCAATTATGTTCTGTATTCATTCCAAGAAAATTAAAGTGTGTGTTATGTATGTATGTATGTTTGTTCAGGCATAGAAAATAGAGTGGGTAGTGAACAGAATTAGTGGAAATAATCAGATTTGACTTTTATGGTAATTTTACTCAGTCTCCTTAATTACCTTAAAAAGAAATTGGTTTTTGCTATCAGTAAGTTTCTCGTTGCTCTTTTTTTTTGGGGGGGGGGGGTCACACCCAGCAGTGCTCAGGGGTTGCTCCTGGCTCCATGCTCAGAAATTGCTCCTGGCAGACACGAGGGACCTTATGGGGCACAGGGATTCGAACCAATGACTTTTTTTTTGTGGTTTTTGGGTCACACCCAGCAGTGCTCAGGGGTTACTCCTGGCTCCATGCTCAGAAATTGCTCCTGGCAGGCACGGGGACCATATGGGGCACCGGGATTCGAACCGATGACCTTTTGCATGAAAGGCAAACGCCTTACCTCCATGCTATCTCCCGGGCCCCCGAACCAATGACTTTTTTGCATGAAAGGCAAACACCTTATCTCCATGCTATCTCCCAGGCCCCTCTTGTTGCTCTTTCTAAGAGAATTTTATTATCAATGTTCTTGTGGCGATCTTAAATAAATTGTATATTGTTTCAGACATATATGGCACATCTACATCTGTTACTATATATGTAGTTTTTATCCTTTTCCTGGTCCTATTTGTGGTACTATTAATACTTGGATACTATAATCATTAGAATGAAGAAAGAAAGAATGTATAAAATATGATGTTCTTTTTCCTATTCATAAATTTTCTACTTCTTAGTTTTCTTTGACTACTTAATCCATGAAGTCAGAGATTGATGTCACTCATTTCCCCAGAACCTCTTACACACTTTACACTATGCGTCATCTGTCATTCCTGCAGGACCATGGAGGAGCCTTTGTTCATCTGGGTGGGTGGTCTCTTCAAAGGTCATTAAGTCTTAATGACCTTTGCTTCCAGCAGAGAACATGCTCTGACTGGTTGTCAGGCCAGGACACTACCCCTACCTAGTTCCCAATCTGCAGAGAGTTTTGCTCTTTGAGCTCAGGATACAGTGCAGCTCCTTGCATTACTTGAGGAGGAAAGGATGAGGGAAACCATTCATGTACACATAGGCATACACTGCTGTCTGCTCCACATCAGGGAATTACCTCACACAAATGCTTACTGGACGTTTTATCACATCATTCAGACTGTGTATGGAAGCCAAATTCACTGATTCTGGGTCTTATTAGGAGTAGGATGTTCATGTAAAGAGAATATTTTTTAAGTAACTGCCAGGTAACAACTGTGCAAAGACAATTAAAGCAAAGGTTTGTTAATTATCTTTGAAGCTGTGGTGAAGTAGAAAGAACATTGGTACTGCAAGTTAAGAAAGCTGTTTTGGGCCTGAGATACAGTGAACTTGCATTGCATGCTACTGACTCAGTTTTATTCCCAACCTGAACCTTACCAGAAGTGATCCCTGAGCACAGAACCTAGAAGAAACACTGAGCAAGGTTGGTGTAATAACAAAAATCAACAAAAAGTAAATATATAAATAAATAAAAAATTAAAAGTTGGTTGTGCATCTTAAATCTTCCCAGGAGTTAATTGAATACAGTACTCAGAGAAAGTATCTGTGAATAACTATTAGGTAATATGCTATGTTCCACATTTTATACTATGTGCTCTCCATTATAGATATAAGACAGTGTCATGAGTTACTATCTTCTTTCTGTGTTTAGGAGCATAGTGATATACATGTGATAGTGAAAATTCATGAGATAATATATAAGATATGATTTTACAAACTTTACAGCACATGTTATGTATGTAAATATTAGTATTTGGATTTGTTATGTAATAATCATAAATTATTATGCCTTGTTTTATACATAATATGTGAAAACTATCTGTTCATTTACTTCAAAGACATGGATCAAATGCACCTGGAATTTATTTGGAACAATAAATACCCACTAATAGCTAAAGAAACCCTATGGAAAAAGGGTTGGAAAGCATCACTTTCCTCAACTTTAAATTGTACTACAAAGTAATGATAATTAAAATAGCACAGTATTGGAATAAAGACAGACCCTTAGATCAATGGAATAGACTTAAGTATTCGGAGAATAACTCCAAGTTATGCAATAAATTAATCTTTGATAAAGGGGCAAGAAAAGCAAAATGAAACAAGGAAAGCCTCTTTTACAAGTGGTGTTGGGACAAATGCTCAGCCATATTCGAAAAAGCAAACTCAGACCTCTAAAATCAAAATAGACTAAAGACCTTGGTATAAAACCCCAAAATATAAGGTATATAGAAGAAAATATATACAAAACACTCCATGACATTGAGACTAAAGGCATCTTTAAAGAAGAAAACCACTGTCCAAACAAATAAAAGCAGAGATAAATGAATGGAACTACAGTAATCTGAGAAGCTTCTGCACCTCAAAGGAAAAAGTAACAGGATACAAAGACCCAAAGAATGGGAGACAGTATTCCCCTAATGCCCATCAGATAAGGGGTAATATCTAAGATATACAAGGTACTGATAGAACTTAACAAGGAAAAAACATCTAGATCATCAAAAATTGGGCAGAGGAAATGAACAGATTTTTCTTCAAAGAAGAAATACAGATGACCAAAAGGCATATGAAAAATATGCTCCACATTACTAATCATCAGGGAGATGCATATCAAAACAACAATGAGGTACCATCTTAAACCACAAAGACTGACACATCACAAAGAACAAGAACAACCAGTACTGGTGTGGATGGGTGGAGAAATGGACACTCATGTGGGAGTGACATCTAGATCAGCCTTTCTGGAAAATATGGAAAGTCTTTAGAAACTGGTATAAAACTTTCATATGATACCACATCTAGGGATAAACCCTAGGAACACAAAACACAATACAAAAATGCCCTCTGCACTCTTATATTCATTGCAGCTCTATTTACAATGACTAGAATCTGTAAACAACACAGATGCCTGACTACAGATGAGCAACTAAAGAAATTATGGTATATCAACACAATGTACATCTATGTAGTTGTCAGGAAAAATGAATTTATGGAATTTCCTTATACATGGATGGACATAGACACTAACATTCTGAGTGAAATGCATCAGGGGAAGAAACTACCCTAACAACCACTATGATAATGATAGTAAGAGAAGGAAATAGAATGCCTGTCCTGAAAACTGGCAGGGTGCTGCGAAAAAGAGAAATTGGGGGCATTGGTGGAAGGAAAGTTGCAGAGGTGAAGGGAGGGGTGTACATTTATGACTGAAACCTGGTTACATGTTTGTAACCAGGGTGCTTAAATAAAGTAATCATTTTGTGTATTATAATATATCCATGTAAATATATAATATACGTAAATTATATACAAAATATGGTAGAATGTATTCTTTATTTTATATCATATATTACTAACAATTATATTTATAAGTGTTTTAGAGAAACTGATTGTAGGATGAGTGAAAAGGAGTTAAATGTAGATTTTTAATGGTATTAGAGAGAAACACATAATCAAATAATTTTTAGAAGCTATAGAAGAAGGGGCTAGGGGCTGACGAGGTGGTGCTAGAGGTAAGGTGTCTGCCTTGTAAGCGCTAGCCAAGGAAGGACCGCGGTTAGATCCCCTAAGCCAGGGGCAATTTCTAAGTGCTTAGCCAGGAATAACCCCTGAGCATCAAACGGGTGTGGTTCAGAAAAAAAAGGGGGGGGGGCTAAGGAGACAGCTCCAAATCTTAAGCCCCAAATTTAATCCCAGGCACTTAGAGACCTAGCGGCTCTGGTGTAGTCCTGGAAGCTTCTAACATCACTGGCTGTGAACAGTGGTGTGGGTACTAGCACTGGACTTTTAGGGGAACAGAACCAGTGTGATTATGGCCAGGAATAAACTATGGCCCACTGGGTACTGTTTAAGAGATTTAATTTTTCCTGAAGAGGAACTCTCTGAAGATCATTTTTACTCACATTGGCAGATTTTATTAAGCAGAGAGAATTACTTGTTGAGTTTTTGTGGGCCACATTTTAAAATGTGATGTTATTGAAAGAAAGCAAAATCTATATCATATAATTCCTACCATTTACATCATCACAAAGTTTGCTTAAAATCCCATATTTTTTGGAGTATAAGACATATGGGCATATAAGGTGATCCCCTACTTTTCTTGTTAAAATATAAAATTTGGGATATATTCGTCATATAAGACTTTTAATGCACACCAAATAGAAATAAAAAAAAAATGTAAGAGAAATGGTAGAACCCTTAAAGGTTAACAGTATATGTTTAATAAAGCTAGATTTTGGAGTGCCAACTATCGTTTTACATTTGTCATTTGTAGTGAGTTACTGTGATTTTTTAATTGTGATATACATTGAGAGAAGGGAGAGGAGGCTCCTCTAAGAGCAGCTGGCTGGGGTGCAGTGATTAATACGACAGTTAGAGGGAGACATAGTGTCTTCTCTGTGTCCCATAAAAGCTGAACAGAGGACTGAGCACCGGAAAGCCACATACCCGGCAGCTAGATGAGATGCGGCACTCAGTAGCTCAGCACCTCTTGTGCTCTGAAAGATGAATCAGGGCAAGCAGAGAACTGAGTGATGATACCTGGCAGCAGGATGTGATACAATGGTAAAAGGGGGGAAGATCACTGGTCTCTAAAGCTGGAGTAAGTTTAAGCATGCCTATATAGACGTATAAGATGACCCCCAATTTTTAAGAAGTTTTTCATGGGTTAAAAAGTCATCTTATACGCCGGAAAATATGGTAAATGAGTCCCATTGTTTCTTGGCCTTTTGGCTAAGATTGAGTGTAGTGTAGTGTGTGTGTGTGTGTGTGTGTGTGTGTGTATTTATATATATATAATATATATGGGTATATATATATATATATATATATATTTATCAAGTTCTTTTCTTTATTTGTTTTTTTTGGGTCACACCCAGTGGCGGTCAGGAGTTTTTTCTGGCTCTATGCTCAGAAATTGCTCTTGGCAGGCTCGAGGACCATAAGGGATGCCGGGATTCGAACCACCGTCTTCTGCCTGCAAGGTAAATGTCTTACCTCCAGGCTATCTCTCCGGCCCCATATATCAAGTTCTTATAGTTTAATATCTGATATATCCTCTATTCGAGGACAATATTAAATGGATTTTTAGAGCAGGGAGTTAGAATAAGAACTTGCTCTGTCTATTCCAGGCATTGACCTTGTATTGCAGTATTTTCAGAAACGGTGCACCTCCCCGCAAAAAAGAGTCCTTAAAGGTTTTCATAGGGGCATATGCTTCATGACTCACACATTCATCTTGAGGGAAATTTTCAGCTAATTACCCCTAGTATTTTCATCATTTAAGGCTTACAAGTGATGTGACTTAGAAACCTGGTGTCTGAGCACTAATGGTATCTTACCTCTAGGTCTTTTCTCACCATCATAAACTGGATCAAGTGGCAATGAAGGCCTACAAGTCCTTTGGGGAAAGGTCTCCATGAGTCTAATATTACTAGAAAACCAAGAGTTCTTTTGTAGTATAAGCATAGAAGCTTTTAGATAATAAAACAAAACTCAATTGTAAGTTTATTCAAGTCATCCATTTCTAAACATCAGAAACACTGACATCAAGATGGACATTTATTTTCTACACTTCATTTTGGGGACATATGTTTGACTAGGAACAGTCAATTGTTCTACATGGAAATATACATGGATTTGACCTACTGTTTTCTTGAAATCTCAGCTTTGATTATCTAACCTGACCTCTGCTTCTCCTCTGTTGATCTCAGCGCCATGATGGGGGTGGAACGTCACCTGTAATAGATGACTCTGTAAATAAAATTTATATATATATAAATATATATTTATATGTAAAATATTTATAAATATTATATTTATATTTATAAAACATATTTGTAATAAACATATTTATATATAGTATATATTTATATATAAACATATTTATATATATAGTTGTTGTTGTTGACTTCTCTGTAATAGAAGACATTCAAGAAACAACCCAATTTAGCTAAAGGTCAGTCTGAGAGAAGGTGCAAATAATGATCTGAGGACTCATAATGTGAATTATGGGAAAGCCAAGGACCTGGGGAAACACCCTGGGGGCTGGAGTCCAGTATACAGTCTCATATCTGCCACCCTTTCCCAGAGGAAGACAAACTTCAGAGATTATACTTAACCTTCTCATTCCTCAAATTTCCTTAAGAGATCTTAAAGTCCCCCTTTGACTTAGTTAGCATTAATTGAGAACCTGTTTGTTATCTGCCCTTCTTTCTATGACATGTTATTGATGAATAGTAAAAATTCTAAGCAGAGGGTAGTTGGGATTCTCATTCTCTCTTTGTGTGTGTGTGTGTGTTTGTGTGTGTGTGTGTGTGTGTGTGTGTGTGTGTGTGTTTTGGGTCACACCCGGCAGTGCTCAGGGGTTACTATTGGCTCCATGCTCAGAAATTGCTCCTGGCAGTCACGGGGGACCATATGGGGCACCGGGATTCGAACCAATGACCTTTTGCATGAAAGGCAAACGCCTTACCTCCATGCTATCTCCCGGGCCCCGGGATTCTCATTCTCAATCAACTAGACTGTGAGTCCCCTAACCCCAAACTGTCTTCCTAAAATTTGTGGGTTTTTTTCTTTCTTAATCTTAGCAGTGCCCCTGCTTCAGATCTGTTCACCCAGGGCTGGACTCCAGCAGTCATCCTTCACCCATACTCAACTCCATAATTCACCTACACTCAACTCCAGCACGAACCTAACCCCCAGCAGGGATTTTAGCTCTGTCAGAATCTTCCATTCAGTGTAATGAACTTTTGTATTGTGTGATCCATCTAGCTGAGAGTTCCACCTTGTTAGAGTCCTGAGTTGAAGGACTAGACCACAACACTGGAATAAAGCTGAATACTTTAATCTGTCTGCCAACAGCCCCCAAACTGGCCTGCCAGGGGCATCTCCAGAAGAAGATGAATCTCACCCAACGTCATGAAGAGGATTATATAGGGAAGGAATTAAAGGAGATTCTAGCTCTGATGAAAGTTAGCTTTAAAATGATTGGCTATTGCTTAGGGGTACCTTCCTACTGATCCTGTTTCTTTTCTTGAGAGGCCACCTGGTCTGACCAGGTAGTTAGGGGTGGTCATAAAGAAAATAGGCTTGTGGAAACCTAGCATGTGGCTTACACCATGTGATCTTTACAAAATAGCGTCCCTTCTTTTTCAGAACCCAGGTCCCAACAAACTGATGCTTGATCTTTATTTTCCTTCTGTCCTCATGCAATCTTTCTTTTACTCAATAGCAACTATGTTTTTTTCCCTTCTGCGATATGGTTTGCACATATCTATTCTGTTCTCTTTCTTTCTTTTTGAATATAGGGGATGATTCATCTCCTCTCATTTCCACAGGTAGCTGTTTCTAACACCCAAACCCATTCAAAATGCTTTTATATTTTATTAGTAGGGGAGAGGTTGGATCCAGCTAAGCTTGAGGCATATACTTGTCTTTTTGCTTATGAATCATTCTGGCATTGCTCAGGGTGACCAGGTGTACTGCTGGGATCAAATCATTAAGGGTCAGCTGCAGACAAGGCAACTAACCTTAACCCTTATATTATCTGTCTGGCCCCAAAGTCCCTTTCAAATAACCAACATTGATGGATTTAATTCAGTTATCTTCTTCAACCTTTTATAAGCAAATGTTAGCTTATACCAGATTATTACATATCTCCAGCAAAACAAAAGATCTGATAGATCACGAGAGTTTTCTGCACAAGTCAAGATGAGTTGGCCACTCATTCACATTCAAAATTGTGTTTAGGAAATGTAGCTAAAGGATTAGAGTTCTTTCATTAAACTTATTGCATTTGTTAAACATCCTTGATTATCCTGGTCAAAAACTTATATTTTCCCTTCAAATTGAACAGATAAGAAATCTGACTCCTGGATTAATTAGTTGCTGTTTCATCATTTTTTTTAAATTTGCCTGAGGTTTTAGATATCTAGCTCATAGATTTTATTGCCAAGTAGTTTTTCAAATAACATCTATATTTGAAGGATATTTATCTCTTCTATAGATATAACCATTTCAAATTCTCAATATTGTGATAGAAATCAAATTCACGGTCCCTAGTGATAGCAGAAAGGGTAGCATGTTTGCCTTCCACACAGGCAACATGGGTTCGAACCCCAGCATCCCATCTGGTCCCCCAAGCCTGCAAGGAGTGATTTCTGAACACAGAGCCAGGAATAATCCTGAGCACCTCTGTGTGTGGCCTCAAACAAACAAAATAACAAACAAAAATAAATTAAATGTGATATTAATGACTATTATATATTCATTACTCAGAATATCCTAGAGGATATATGCCCAATTAATCATACTTTCCTCTTAAGTCTAGAAGCTTTTTGATTAGAAGAGAATTAAAAAGTATCCCTCCTTTCTCTTTTTTTTTTTTCTGAGAGCCCTGACTGCCCTGAAGTAAAGCAGAAGATTTCTCTTATTTGTCTTCTATCAACCTTTGTGATTTGCCAAGAAGTCATTATATCTCACATCCCAAGGCATGTTTTAAATAAAATCAATTTGTGTGTTCTTTCAGACATAGATAAAGCAGTTTTGTACTTTAGGTGATTTTATTAGATATCTCTGTCCATTTCAGATGCTCAAAGCTGTATGGGACAGAGGCCATGTGCCAGCTGCCAAGAGCACCAGCGTCTTCTGTTTCAGGTGAAAGTCCCATGCTTTTGTTTCCATGAGACATCAAGGGAAGGGTCTGTGGCAGTATTTATTTGCTTTACGGTAACCTCCCAGATGTATTGCATCTGCTTTGCAATAAAGGATGTGTGGTGCCCTTCTGGTGACTCGCAGCCTGCCATGGACAACAGGCATGTTTGTCCTCCTTGGCTTTGATCTTCTCTGTCTGGTATCTAAATGAAGCCTTTCTTGTGCCTTCAAAGCTAAGTGACTTGTGTGGCTTCCAGTTACAAAACAGCTTTGCTCCAGCCACCACTAGGGTAACCTTGAGCCTCTCATTCTAACACCTGCAGTTGGAAGACTGCGGGGAGAATATAGTCTAACTAACCAGTAGAAATCGATTAGACAGAGCAGGAAAATGGGAGGTACTTGCAGGCAGAGTGTATACTGAGACTTCATTTGTCTGAAGACAAAAAGGATAGTTCAAGTTTGAATGTAGAAAGAGGACAAAGAGGCCATGGAGGAAAATATGACATTCATAAGCATACATGTATTTTTATGAGAAATGCATGAATTTCATATTCAGACAGCTTGGTCTATGAATAATTGCTATTATATGTGCATTATTATTAATATACAATAGGAATTATTATTTATTATTATTGTGCTATTAATTAGGTCAGTTGACAAGTTTAGTTTTCTTGCTGATAAATGATAATCATTGTACTTATTTTAAACATTAGATACAAAATTAAAAAGAATAAATGCATAGAATACTGCTTAGTATATCTGAGAAAATTGTACTAACTTTGAAAGTTTAAATTGTAATATTTACTTCTTTTTGTTTATTTATAATTGTTATGGTACCACATTCAGGAGTACTCACTGCTAACTCCTAGCTCTGTGCTCAAGGTTCACTCCTAGCAAACATGCTGGGCCAGCTGATATGCAAGGATTGAATTGTGTTTGGCTCTTTGCAAAGCAAGTCCCCTCCCTGCTGTATAATAGCTCTGAACCCAGGATTTCTTCTCTGACAATTCCTTGACAACCTTGCCATTTACTAAGCCCTTATGTTAGTGCCATGCTATACACATAAACATATAGTGCCTGACTTCTAGAAGTAGAAGCTCTTTTTTTATCTTTGTAAAATTTTTAATTAATTATAATTTGATTATAAGACCAAATGCAGCCTGAGTTGCAATGTTCAAGTTGGAAACGGATGAATATACCATTTTCATTTGTAATACACAGAGTCTAAAAGTGGAAAATTAAGTCATGTTTCTGAGATTTTTTTAAAAAGTTGCTTTCTGCCTGTAGATCTTATGCAAGTGTCTCGAGACACCGTATGCATATCCAAACTGCCCATATTTACATCATTTTTTTATCTTGTCTTGGAACACAATATTGGTTTCACCTTATCTTGGAACACAAAAACTAGTATTACTAGCAAAGGCTGTAAGGCACTTTTACATAACATGCTTAAACTTGCCCAACCATCTTAAACTGAACAAAATTTGAGTTCAACCTTTGTCTATATATCTCTTATAATGGATACTCCTTCTAAAACTATATTTAGGATATAGAATTAGATATCTTGTTGGGATGTAGAGACAGATATCTTGTTATAGACACATTTTCACGGGAGACCATTTTGATGAAGAGAAATACATATATATATTTTTAGTTCTCTCTCTCTTTTTTTTTTTTTTTGGTTTTTGGGCCACACCCGGTGATGCTCAGGGGTTACTTCTGGCTATTCGCTCAGAAGTCGCTCCTGGCAGGCACGGGGGACCATATGGGGAACCAGGGGATCGAACCGCGGTCCGTCCTAGGTTAGCACAGGCACCTTACCTCCAGCGCCACCACCCGGCCCCGAGAAATATTTGTTTTTTTATAATTGCCAGCATAAAGTTCTGCACAGAACATGACTGTTTCAAACATTTATATAAAGGGGCATGAGCAATGATGCAGCGGTAGGGTGTTTGCCTTGCATGCTGCTGACCCAGAATGGACTTTGTTTCTATCTCCAGAGTCTCATATGGTCCCCAGACCAGGAAAAATTTCTGAGTATATAGTCAGGAGTAACCTCTGAGGGTCACAGGGTCTTGCTCAAACCCCCTCCCCCCAAAAATAATCTTACTCCAGGGCTGGAGTGTTAGCACAGCAGTAGGGTGTTTGACTTGCAAGTGGCCAACCACAAAAGGCCAACCCAGAACAGTCCAGGTGCCAATCTCTGGCATCCTATATGGTCCTCCCCAAGCCTGCCAGGAGCAATTTCTGAGTATAGAGTCAGGAGTAACCTCTGATCAGCACCAATGTGACTCAAAACAAGCACACAAACAAAAACAAAAGGAAAAAAAAGAATCTAATCCCATTCAAATATGAAAAGAAGAAATGAACAGACACTTTCTCAAAGAAGAAATACAAATGACCAAAAAGCACATGAAAAATGCTCCGTATCACTAATCATGGGAGATGCAAATCAAAACAGCAATGAGTTATCATCTCATGCCACAAGACTGGCACACATCCCAAAGAACAAGAACAATCAGTGCTGGCATGGATATTGGGAGATAGGAACTCTCATTCACTGCTGGTGAATGAGTCTAGTACAGCCTTTCTGGAAAACAATATGGATATTCCTTAAAAAAACTGAAAATAGAGCTTCTTTATGATATCACTCCTAGCAATAAACCCTAAAAACACAAAACAGGGGTTTGAGAGATAGCATGGAGGTAAGGCGTTTGCCTTTCATGCAGAAGGATGATAGTTCGAATCCCAGCATCCCATATGGTTCCCTGTGCCTGCCAGGGTCGATTTCTGAGCAGAGAGCCAGGGTAACCCCTGAGCACTGCCAGGTGTGACCCCCCCACAAAAAAAAAGAAACACAAAACACCATACAAAAATGCCTCTGAACTTCTATGTTCATGACAGCACTATTTGCAATATCCAGAACCTGGAAGCAACTCTGGTGCCTGACAATAGATGAGTAGCTAAAGAAACTATGGTATAGCTACACAATGAAATGCTATATAGTCATTAGAAAAAATAAAGTCATTGGGGCCAGAGAGATAGCGTGGAGGTAGGGCATTTGACTTTCATAGTGGTTCGAATACCAGCATCCCATATTATCCCTGAGCCTGCCAGGAGCAATTTCTGTGCTTAGAGTCAGGAGTAACCCCTGAGCACAGTTGGGTGTGACCCAAAAACTGAAAAAAAAAAGCCACGAAATTTGCTTATAACATGGATGGACATGGGGAGTATTATGCTGAATGAAATGAAGTCAGAAAGAGACAGAGGAATAAACATAGAATAATGTCACTCATTAGTCCGATATAAGAAAAATAATAGACAGTGTGGGAATGTCATTCAGAGACAATAGAGGTGAGGGTTAGGAGGGGCAGTCCATGGTTGGAAGCTTGCCACAAAAAGTCAAGAGTACAGAGTAGAGAAGGGCCTAATATAAAGATCTAATATATAATAATATATAATGTCATAATAATATTAATACTAATTAACATGATTAATATATTAATATTACTATATGATACATAATATAATATATAATGTTATATATTATATAAGGGTCTAATATAAAAGGGACATTCATGATAGTCCTTTATTTGCGGTGGTGCAAACCACTATGTCAAAAATGAGAGGGAGACAGAGAGAGGAAGTCAGGCAGAGAGAGATAGAAAAGAAGAGTGAGTGGGTGAGTGTGTGAGTGAGTGAAATAAAATGCCTGTCTTAGAGGCAGGTGGGAAAAGTTGGGTAGGAGGGAAGAGGGCATCAAGGAGGGTGAGAAGTAAACTGTTGACATTAGTGGTGGGAAATGTGCACAGGTGCAGGTTGTATATTTGTTGTATGACTGTAACTCAATCATGAACAACTTTATCTGTGAAAAAAACTGTATTGTGAACAACTTTCTAACCATGGTGTTTAAACAAAATATATAATAAAATATAATAAAATAATATTTAAAAGTTGCTTTTACATTTTTTAAAAAGAAGTGTGCCTTCCATCAAATTTTGCAATCTAATGAGTTATCCTCTACAAGTCCCCTAAATAAATGTATAAGCACTATAACCAAGGTATGTTGACCACGAGTTATCAAAGTATTAATAGAGGGAGGGGAAGGAGAAATAAATAAAGGATAAATAAAGAGATATATCTTCCCTATCTGTGCCCCATCTCCTTTACATTCTGGAAAAATTTTTAAGATAACAGCTTGGGACTCCATTACCTCTCCTTTGACTCTTCTGAAGCACTTCTATATTATTTTGGTGTATATAATGCTTCACTCATTGGCTTGAAGTTTCTTGTGAAACAAGATGAAAATTAAAAATCTAGTAAATATTTTCATCATTAAATCAGAACTCAATGTAAGATTTTTATTATACATTTTTATCCAGTTCTGTATACTCACATCTACACTTCTACTTTGGTATTCAGTCTTCTTAAGGTTATTGTTTTTGTTTGTCCTTATTTTCTTTATTTTTTATTGTTTTTAGCTTTTGGCCACACCCGCCATGTTCAGGGCTTACTCCTGACTCTATGCTCCGAGAGCTCCCTGGAAGGACTCAGAAGAACATCTGGGGTGGCTTGTGATTGAACCTGGGTAGGCTGCTGCAAAGCAAACATGCTGTTATATATCTTTCGGTTTCTGTCTTTGTTCTTTTGGCACTATCTGTTGAAGGGTCAGTAAAAGGGTTCGTAAAAGCCCACCCACTCAATAAAGACCACGAAACATATCTTCAGAGAATGCAAAGGCAAAGCGGGGTTTATTAATCCAGAGCTCTTGGGCTCCGGAGACAGCCAATCAGACTTAAACTGGAAGCCTCGGGTAATCTAGGAAGGTATCTTTTATAAGTTTAAGGAGGGTCAATATCGAAAGTAGGGTTTGTAGAATGCACCAATCCCCAGTCCAGATTCAAAGACAATGTCCAATCAGACGGTGAGCTTGTCCATTTTCCAAATAAGGAGAGAACCTCAGGAGGAACAGTTGATGTCCATTCTTTGCCCAAATATGTCAAGTTCTTCTTAGGAGGGACGTTGGCTGATGGTTGCCAGGGCAGTAGGCCATTGATGTCTCAAGGTGAAATATCAGATCAAAGAGGATCAAGATGGCAGGAGGGAGAAAGGCCCGACAGGCATCCATATCTGATCAGGGTGGGGATATGGAAAGACTTAACAGGCATCTATCACCAATCTGAGTTATTAAACATCATTCTCATAAATTTTCCCCCAACATATCAAAATAATAATTGCTGAAAGGTGGATTCAGAATAAAGGATACCGGCCGGGAGATAGCATGGAGGTAAGGCGTTTGCCTTTCATGCAAAAGGTCATCAGTTTGAATTCCGGTGCCCCATATGGTCCCCCATGCCTGCCAGGAGCAATTTCTGAGCATTGAGCCAGGAGTAACCCCTGAGCACTGCCGGGTGAGACCCCCCCCCAAAAAAAAAACAGAATAAAGGATACCAAAACAATTAAAAAAGAAAAGTGAAATGTTTTAATATATTTATTATGGTTTTGCAATATATCATCAATTTCTGCTTTGACTGGAGCTAAAGAAGAATGGAGTATTCCCATGCCTTAGAATTCTAGCACCAATTCTATACCAAGAAAAGCAATAAAATATGTCAATTTAACTAAATATTCCTTCTCTTTGTAGTAAAAAAAATTATAATGACTGTTGATGTCAAAAATTCTTAAATTCCTACCAATTTCTAGTAAAACTAAATGACAACTATAAATTCTCCCAAGATGAAAAAATATGTCTAATGGAAATAAATCAAATAGTTAATATCCCACAGTTAAATTTCTTGCTATTTTTAAAATAAAATCCTTAAGAGTCAAATGAAACAGTTTATCTAGGTAGGTTTCTATGTTAGGTTAGCAAATAACATAAGTTATGTTGTTATATTAGGAATAAAATTTTAAACCTAAAATAACTACTGGGTGTTCAATTTGGTTTACAAAATTAGATTTGGTTAAAATTAAACTTCACAACACCACCTCCAAATAGAATCATTTTCTATTTATTTAAATATATATTTTTAAATAAGACATTGATAGAGAAAGAAAAAAGTATTTTGTTGGTCTTAGATTCCAAACAAGAATTTTACCATATTTTTTAAAACAATGATTAGAAGAAATTGAGGGCACCAACAGTGATTGCCATTTATAACAATATTTCCTATTTTTAAAATTTAAAATATTTCCTATTTTTAAAAGAAAAACTGTTTTAAAAGCATTGTTATTGGGCAAAGAGATAATACAGAGGCACTTTGTATATAGTCAACTCTTTTTCAAAACACTGTACTTAATATGATACCCTGAGTATTATTATAGTTAAGTCCTGAGTATTGCTGAGTGTGGTTATGCCCCTCTCCTCAAGAAAAAAAGAAAAAGGAAAGAAGAATTACAACTAACCAGATAATTCGAGTTGTCTGATACAGTTGTCTATAAACTTTACATCACCTGAATCTATGCCTACTTATCTTGTATTTTATTTCCAGTGTTGAACAGCTCTTAAAATGTTATCTTAATTTGATAATATAAATTTTTGAAATTTTCAATGAATAATTTTAACAAAAATTAACACACTCACATAAATATACTCACACTCCACACACATCACTCACACAGGCTTTATGTTAAGACTTTATTTGGGGGCCGGAGAGATGGCACAGTGGTCCAGTGTTTGCCGAGACCCAGAAGGGACCCGGTTAGATTCCTGACATCCCATGTGGTCCTCCAGACAGCTAGGGACGATTTCTGAGTGCAGAGCCAGGAGTAAACCCTGAGCACCTCTAGGTGTGGCCTAAAGATCAATCAATCAATTGATCAGTAGATAGATAAATAAAGCTTTTTTTTAAAAGACTTTTATTTGTTTGTATGTTAGTTTGTTTGATGCTTTTAGGCACACCTTAGTGATAGGGCTTGTTCCTGAATCTGTACTCAAGGGTTACACCAGGTAGTACTCAGACGGCCATAATTGATACTAGGAATCAAAACCTGGTTGATTGCAGTTATCCGCTGTTGGACTCTCTCTCTCTCTCTCTCTCTCTCTCTCTCTCTCTCTCTCTCTCTCTCTCTCTCTCTCTCTCTCTCTCTCTCTCTCTCTCTCTCTCTGTCACTCTCCCTCTCTCTCCGCCTCTCTCTCCCTCTCTCTCTCTCACTCACTCACTCACTCTCTCTCTCTGTCTGTCACTCTCCCTCTCTCTCTCCGCCTCTCTCTCTCCCTCTCTCTCTCTCTCTCTCTCTTTCCCTCTCTCTCTCCTCCCCCCCTTCTCTCTTTCCTCTCTCATTAGTTGTGGTAACCACCTTGCCCCTTATACTAACTCCAGGCTAAGATTTTAAAAATACCATAGCCTTCTCTCTTTATCTTATACATATCCCTCCAAACATCCTAGTCCAAATTTGGTCTTTCCTTTGTTTGCAAAACGTATGTGTCAAGCCACTGAATAACTCAGGTCTCTTTCAGGCTTCCCACTCAAGAAGAAAATTCATCGGAGCAAAACTGATTAAATAACAGTGTTCCAGTGATTCAAAAAACTGGAACTTGAGCCATCCCTCGCATTATTCTCTGAATGCCATGACCTATATGTCAAAATGAGAGAATGCTTGGGGATGCTTCTTGTCTTTGCAAAGCAGTGCTCTGGAGACAAAGAGGTTCTTTTACTGCAGAGAAATGGCGACCATGAGGTGGGAGCCATAAACCAGGCAAGCCTGGGCAGTGTGCTTGCTGACATTTTTCATTCCAAATATCCCACAAATATTTCAGCTTCAACGGGGCCTCTGTGCAGATGAAAAGGAACTTTTTTGTTTTTCAATTTTGTTATGTTTGAAAATTCCTACGATGCTCTCAATTGGCCGTTCGAAGATAGACTCATACAAAAAAAAAAAAAAAGGAACCAAACTTTTTTTCACCACCTTTACATTCTGCCTTTGACAAGTCAAAAGAAATGCTAGGATTGGTGTTATCTTATCCAGGGAAATGGAATTCATGTCTCTTCCTTTCTCAGGCTGCCTCTCTTACCTTTTTAACTGTGGAGCTGGGAAATGCCAGCAGCTATTGTTTAGCCCAGTTTTCCCCACTTCTGCTGCTTGTGACGATCAATTTAGAGGCACCAGAAACTGGAATTTAAAAACATATTCGAATAAAAATGCCCACTTTTGTAAACATCCTTGACCTATTCAGAAAGAAAAGAGCAAACATTTTGCACAAAGAGATTGGGACCTGTGGGTGTGAAACCTTCTAAGTCAGCAGAGGATGGATGGATGTTTCTGTAAATGTCTACAAGAAGTAGCAACAATGCATTTTTTTTAATGAGAAGAGGAATGCATGATGATTTCACACATTTGATGAGTTTGGCACTTCCTTTTTTTTATTTTTTGACTTGTTTTTTTCTACCCAAAAATGATTTGCAGGACTTTTGCTCCCTTCACAACTAAACTCATCTTTTCGCCAACATCTATGTTTCTTAATGAAAATTATCTTTCAGTATGTTTCTCATTTCTTCTCATCCTCCTTTCCTTTCTTCTTTCTTCTCTCCTTCCTTCTCTCATTCTATCCCATCAAATGTTTTTTTAATGTGTTCTCTTGACTGGAATTGTGCTCATTCTAAATACACAAGATTTTTGAAAGTAAACTCAAACACCCTTCCCTTGTAGTATATAGGCCTATTGGTTAAAAATATAAGATAGATAATGAAGCACAAAAATAGAGCAATTCTTTACCAGACCTTTTCTTAAAAAGTCAGTGAGGCATAATGATAATATTCCTCTTCAATTCTTGAATATAATGTAAAAGATACAACTTCTATTTTGAATGATCTAGTTTATCATAACTGAATTAAAGAGTTTGTTAATGAAATTGAGATGCAAATTATTTACTTCAAATACTTTATAAATCATTTATTTCTTAATTTCATTGAGAAATAGGATCTTTTTGCACTTTTACTTTGGTATTTTGATATAATCAATCACTTGGTTTTATTTTTACATAAAATCACTATTTCTTTCATCTAATTTTCTTGTGGTATAAAACATTTAGGTTGATAACTTTTAGGAGTTCTTGAAGTCCAAGGTTAAACTGGTATTCACCACCACCATTTCAGTTTTCTGTAGCAATGAGGTAAAAGATTTTCAGTGGTAGAAATATTGTAGCCATGAAACAATCCTCACATTCACTTCCTTCTATGACCCAATTGACTTCAATTTGATACTGCCATATACCCTTTGTTCTATTTACCTTTCTGTGTGCCATCCACTTGGTGACTGTTAGTTAATTATCAATTAGTTCAACATTTTTTAAATTTCTCTGAGCTTTAGTTAGGGAAAACAATTTAGAAAGTTACTCAGAGATTTTTTTGAACTTAGATTATAGAACTTGTGTTATCTAGTATCTAGTCAATTTGAAGATTTTGGGTAAATAATCTTTCTCTAATGCTTCTACCAAACATGCTAAAGAGAGAGAAGCATGGAACTGAAAAATATGTTTGCTTTGTACTATCTGCAAGTATATAAATTATAATATAGAATATTTTAAAACTTCTCTTCACAAACCATGAGAGCTTATGAAAATATTCTTTAAAAGAGCATGTTGGAAATAATAATGTTAAGAGGCCATCAGTAGGAAATCCTGCATGCTCCTTAGAGAATCAAATGCATACAAAGATCATTAAATATCTCTGAAAAGTATACAATAAAAAATGTTTTTTATTTTAAATTTATTTAATCAAAAATCAAATCTTAAAATTTTTTCCATAAAATTATCAGTTAATATTTTACCCATTGCTTATTTTTTACAGAAGCTATTTGTGTAAATGGTGCTTTACATACTTCATTTTGACTGTATTTATTTCAGAAACACTAAAATGACTCGTTTTTAAAATACGAAAATACAGGAATCTGCTTCATAGATATTTTAAGAACTAACTAGGAAAATTCATTATGAACAGTGAGTTCTCAGAAAATACACATCCCATTATTACTTCGTCTGGGTGATTTATAAGCAAAGCTTGACTGCTTTAAAGAAAAGAATAAAGACTTAAAGAATAAGACTGAGCTTGTATTTATATTCACAGATGTAATTTGGTAACAGATTCCAATAACTTATCCAATACTGAACTACAGAAAGATGGTTTTGTTGGTTTCTATCGAAGTTCCCTCAAATCACCATAATATTTTCTAGGAAATAAATAAATCAGACAGAAATTTTACATTTGGAAATCATTTTAATACCTTGTAAACCTTTTCCAAAATTATATTTTAATTTTAAATGTCAAAAGGAATTTTTGTGTTTTATTATTACTTTTCTATTACTTGACTTAACTAATTTATTATTAAAATATAAACAAGTAAAAGTATTTGAATAATCGCTAAGTGACATTATTGTTATTCTTGGAATCCTTAAACTTTTCTTAGAATTCTATTAGAAACAAATCTGCAAAATCCTTCTACAACTTTATCTTTCTTTTCAAAAACTCACTTACATTCATATTATACTCATCTTGAAGTATTAAAAAACAGGAGCAAAATTATATGTTTTATTATTTAAATAAAAATCTATAATCTAATTTTGAGATATTGCTTAACATAAATATAAATATAAAGGAACAAAAATTATTAAAGAATCATCCAAAGTGAACTGAAAACGTAAAATAGAGTAATTGTATTTTATTAGGGAGATCCACAAAACTTCCTCATAAAAGATAACAGAGTTCAGATTGCAAAGTGAAAAGATAGTTACATAAAGACTTCTGGTTGGGTGAAGAGGTTCTCAATTTGTGGGGACAACTTGTTTAAAAGCTCTGTGGTGAAAAGGATCATGGAATTTTGAGTGACATCTAAGCCAGCAAAGTGTGGATAACTATATAGGTACTGAAAAATATGAAGAGAATACTATTTTAGCTATATTAGTTGTTCATTTAAGAATTATATCTTAGGGCGGGAAAAAAAAGAATTATATCTTTATTCTCCTAAGGAACATGATCTTATAATCTTCTTTAAGCATTATTTTAGGCACTTTGAAGTGAAATCCTGTAAATAGCAGGGTTCTCTGCGTACAGTATTCATTTTTTTTTTTTTTTGGTTTTTGGGCCACACCCAGTGACACTCAGGGGTTACTCCTGGCAATGCGCTCAGAAGTTGTTCCTGACTTGGGGGACCATATGGGAACCGGGGGATAGAACCGCGTTCTAGGCAAGCGCAGGCAAGGCAGGCACCTTACCACCAGCGCCACCACTGACCCCGCGTACAGAATTCTAATACCATGTTCTCTATCAGAATGGCACTTCCCCCACTATTGTTCAGCATTCTTTATCCCTTTTATTCCCCCCCCCATATTCCCACCATGGTGAGTTCAGTTCTGCAGAACAATTCTCAAATTCTGTTGACTTTGGTTATTTGTTATTTCCCACATATGAAGGAACTATATCTGTCATTTACCTTCTCATGAACCACTCAGAATGATACTCTCAGACCAATTCACATAGCATCAAGTTGTATAATTTTGTCTTTTCCTTTATATAGTTATCTCTTCACGGACACTTGGGTTCTTTAAACAATTTTTGGAGTTAAAACGGAGACAACAGACTAGAAATGGGCTTAAGCAAGTCATTGAAATATTGTTTAAAAACATTGTTAACGTTATCAGGGTGATGATATTGCAGATGGTGAAAAGTTCACCATGTCCCAATATACTTATGGTTTAAAATAAGAGTCTTCACTTGAAGATGAGGATGGATATGGATGCTGAGGGTGCTGTCAATATGAGTTAAATAACACTCGCTATTGTATTTTGAGGAATATAGAAGGTCCAAGAAGAATATATAGAATATATAGAAGGTCGTGAGTTAAACATCCTAACGAATTAAGAGGATGTGGCTGGAACACATGACTACATAGCAAGATTTGTGGCTCACTAAAAGAACTTGGGCAGAGGCAAGACAGATTAGACTCGCTTTGTATGGTCCTTGCCTCAGTTTGATATATTTTAAATATAGTGTTTCTAATCCCCCGAGACTTTTTATCATTATCATTGATGTCTAATATTTATTGTTTCTTGCTTAATGGCTTGAGGATTTGCGGCCCGAGGATACAAAATCCCAGAAGGTTATTAAAAAGTGAACCTTTCTGGAGGTTCTCAAGAACTAATCACATCCCGTTGTACTTCTGCCTGGAATCTTCTTGGTCAATTCTCTAAATGAATATATGGACAAAAGTTTAATATTCACTCCATATAAACTATATAATTTCAGTTACATTATTTATTTTTACTTCGTACTGGAAGGAATCATCTCCCCATTAAAGAATATTCGCTCCTTTATTCTGTGTTCCTATTGCTTTTCAGTGTTTGTATATTTGCATAGTAATAAATATATATTTTGATAAAATTTTAAAATATAAAGCTTTTTATAATAATGTGACTTATTTTTAAAATGTCAGATATTAGATACAAAATATCATAGACATAAGCCAAAATAAAACAAATCAAAGCAAAACAAAACAAAACATCACAAAACACCTTAGCATTGTTATGACTCTGCACTATCATTTTGTATAAGATATTTTGTTATGGACTGACTAGGAAAGCTTCAAATATGCCTTGTATGTTGGAAAAAAATACCTTGTAACTAGTAATATGAAAATAGCAATAGTTAATAAAAATTGAATCTTGTTGATGTAAAGAAACATAAATTCATATTTTGGAGGGATGGTCACACCCAGTGGTACTTAGGGATTACACTCTGGCTCTGTGTTCAGAGTTTAGAATGTTCTTACGGACCCTATACATTGCTTGGTATCAAACCCACACTGATTGCTTCTAAGAAAAGTGCTGGGCCCGGGAGATAGCATGGAGGTAAGGCGTTTGCCTTTCATGCAAAAGGTCATCGGTTCAAATCCTGGTGCCCCATATGGTCCCCCGTGCCTGCCAGGAGCAATTTCTGAGCATGGAGCTAGGAGTAACCCCTGAGCACTGCTGGGTGTGACCCAAAAACCAAAAAAAAGTGCTATACCCACTGCAAATTCTCTCCAACATAGAAAAAGTGTTTTCCTACTTACTGCTGGTAGTTCTTGATTATAGTGAAACCTCTTTGAACTTCCAGAAAAAAATATTTAATGTAGCTGTACTAAAGAGAGTTCTCAACCCATTTATTCAGTCTTTGAAGGATCTATAAATACTAAAGTAATAAAAAAAGGCAAGAAATCCCTATAGTGTTAGCCCTTAACACTAGCAATATAAGGTCTATGAAAAATATTATCAATAATGATGAACATTAATAATGAAGTACATGCAGTTGACCCTAATTGAATCCCAATCACAGAATATGGTCTCCTGGGCACCTCTAGATGTGATCCCTGAGCACAACTACTACCCTAACTTCTTCATCCCCCAAATAGAATAATATATAGAAATTTTATAATTTCTATTTTATTCATACTTTTATAGTCGAATTAAGAATGCTTATGAAGAGTATCTGTTTTTTATTAGGACAATAGTTACTTGGAGAAAAAGAAGTAGGTAAAGAATGACAGTACTTTAATAGTCTTTTATATTTTTTTAATGTGCAAAAGTGATTATTCTTTTTCCTGATTATATTTATATGGGTGTGGTGATGGAACACACCTAGCTATACTCAGCAATTTATTTTTGGCTCTGTGCTCAGAGACTACCTACTCCAGGGAAAAAGAAGGACAATATGCAGTATTAGAGATCAAACATGGGAAAGTCATATGCAAGGCATCACCTTTATTATTATATTATCTCTCTAGATCTCAATATTTTAAATGTCTTCTTAGAGACTTTTATTATCTGTTTTTCAGGTATCTATCTGAAAAACTATCTTGATTTGTGAATTTTGTCCAGAAACAAAATGAAAAGATAAATAGTATCTAAACAAAGATCTTGTAGTACCTATGAATGATTCTTTCTTTGCAAAGATCTATGTATTTCTCTTAACTGTATCATCAGCTGTTATTCTCCATGGACACAAAACAACTGACACGACTGACCTCTAAAAACTTTCTCAAAAACACAGAACCTTCAGGGTCCACAGCGGTAGGGCAATTGCCTTGCAAGCGGCTGACTTGGGATAGACCCGGGTTTGATTCCCATCGTTCTATATAGTCCGCCTAGCCTCTCAGGAGGGATGTCTGAGCACAGAGACACAAGCACTACTGGTCTATATGTGACCCCAAACCAAAAACAAACAAACACAAAACTTAGCCTTTTTCTGTATCTTGACTGCCATTAATAATAATAGTAAGTATATGAGATTAAAACTAACAGAATATCTGCAATGACAGATATGCAATCACAAATACACCTATGAATTTGCATATATGTTCAGTAATGTGTGTATGTATGTGTGTCAGAGAGAGAGAGAGAGAGAGATATGCTGGCTACTAAAACAGGAAGCCTTACTCTCTTGCCCAGATCTGCTCCAATATTTAGCAATATTCTTTGTCGTTACTGCCTAAATTCATTAGTTTTACCTGCTTATAAATAGGGAATGAAGGGATAAATTCAGTAAAAATCAAATCGTGTAAGAGTAGAATATTTTTTTTATGTTTCTCTCAAGAAAATAAGATTGGTGAAAGGGCATAGCTCTAAATGTTCTTAATAATTTTTATTGAATAAACAATATGTTTAACTGATTTATTGAGCATCAGGAAGTCTTGTTTATTTTTTCTCATAAATATGCAGTTCCCTTTATATCAGTTTTCCCTACATATGTGACCTTTCATATTTCTGAAATGGATATTATAGTGAAATATGAAACAAACTATTGTCCCTAGAATTAGGGGGATGTAAAATTGTCAGAATATGCTATGGAAAGCATCACAAAATACTTTTCTTCCAAAATTATAGTGTATTAACTATTTCACTGATTAAAATGTGTTTTGTTTTGCTTTGGGGCCCTATATAGTGAGGCTTGGGGTTTATGCCTGGTTTTGAGTTGAGGGATCATGATTGGAGAGACTCAGAAGACCATAAGGAATGCTGGAGACTGAACCTGGGTTAGCTGTGAGCAAGGCAAGAATTCTAGCCTTTGTGTTTTCTGTTAAGCCCTCATATAATTTATTTACATAATCTTTATACATTCCAATGAATAGTATTTAAAGGTTAGCTTCTTGCTTATTTTTTCAAAAATAAAATTTTTATTCTTCAAAAGTAAAATAGTCATTTATAATTCTGAAACATTATGCTATAGTTATAACAATTTATTGAAACCACAATGTCACAAAAGAAAAGAAGAGGAAGAGCGAGAGATAGAGAGAGTGAATGAGAGAGAGAGAGAGAAGAGAGAGAGAGAGAGAGAAATTCCTGAGGGGAAGATAGGTGGGACACCGAGGACATTGGTTGTGGGAAATATGCACTGGTAAAGTGTGTTGTACATTGTATGACTTAAACTCTTGAACAATTTTGAAATTATGAAAAAACAAAAGCCAACTGTTTAAGTAAAGTAATTTAAAATATAAAATCAATACTATTCTTGTTCTCTGTTTTTAACACTTTTTAAATTTCTCTGTTTTTCTTGTCTTTATGTAGTTTCTTTCAATGTGTTCAACATCTCATTTTTATAAACTTACAATGTTTTTGAGTGGCTGTCTTGTTATTTTTGTTTGATTGTTTTTGTTTTTTGTTTTTAGACCACACTAGGCTTTGCTTAGGTGTTGCTTCTAATTCTGTGCTCAGAAATCACTCTTGGTAGGCTTGGGCACCTTATGGGATGCCAGAGATCAAACCTAGGTCAGCATCTGCAAGGCAATGACCTCCTGGCAGTGCCAACAATCACGCAACTTGAGTAGCTGTTTAATGTTCAAACTAACTATACCTAATTAAATATATTATTTAAAAAGATAAAAATTGCTGTAACATTTTAGTGCTTTCTCTGGATATTATAATACTCTATCTTACATTATGGGACAATATATGATCATAGCCTATTTGTATCGCTATTTTATAAGTTCCTGTGAAGTACGAGACATTATATCTTTAAAACATAATAGGAGTTTACTAAAAGATTATAAAACATATAATCTCCAGAACATACTCCTTAGTCAGACTTTTTCTTTAAATAGATAGGATTACATTTACTCTCATTACCAAAAAGATCCAAGTGGAAGTGGAAATGGAAGATGGTAGAACTGAGCAGGTTATATGAGTTTTGTAGCTAAGTACATCAGAAAAAAAAAACTAATATGATATAAAAAGTTCTCAGTAGTTGAAAACTTTGAATAAATAGATGTTTTCTACTGCTTATCTGAAAGATTCTCCAAAAAATCTAGTTTATTTAAATATGAAATGGTTCAAGTACATATTTTCATTTCAATGGCAATTAACCACAGAGTCAAGGAAAGTTGAGAAAGGACTAGCAATTTCTATAGTAACTCAATACCCTCAGCCTAAAACTAGCACTGGAAAACATACTTAGATTTCATTTATCAAAAGAAGTCACCTTACCTGATCTCAATGCAATATTTAGAGATTGACAAAATACCCCTTAAAATAGTCTGCTTATATATTAAGATTTCGACCTACAATTGAATTATTAAGACAGTATAACTACTTTGATTTATTTGGAATTTTATAAAATATATTTCTCTTTAGTATATTTTACTAGTATATATTCACAGTACTGAAAATAAAATGTTCAATAGACCATTTTAATTTTTTCTCCATTATTTTAATATTAATTAAACAATAATTTTGCATATTATAAAATTTTAGACGTTAGCTTCATGCATTTATATATTAACACTTTAAATGAGAAATTTATTTTCTAAGTATGTCTAAATTTTATTATTGCATATTATAGACTAGTACAGAAATTTGAATGATATCCTATATTTAGCAATTTTTTATTTTCATCACCAAAGGAATCGACTATTTCCTCTCCTCTGAAGTAGAACAGTCATATATTGAGCCAGTTAATAGTGTGTGTGTTTGTGTAAGATGTTGGATGATGCCAAATTATGTAACTAATTAACATACAAGAGCCTCGCTTATCATAATTATCCAGACAAAATTGTCCCACCAATTATAACTGACCATGTAATACTGCCTTCTTTCCTTCTCTTCTTCCCTTTGACTTTATTAATCAATGACTAGAAAATGAGTTGCAGTTGTAGTTACTCTGTAATCCTTTGTAGGTGAGCCTGAAGACATAATCTGCCATGCTGAAAATAGCAAAATAAAGAGATGTTTTGAGTTTGTGTCTCAGATGATTGCTAAACCATTAAATGAATTGATTTTGTGTAATGGTCATAACATGACAAGAGATTTTAATGTCCGAGTCACTTTTATTTGGATTTCTTTAATTTGCACAAATTGTGATACATCTTAAATTACTCTATATAAGATTCATGCTGATTGGGGAATATAGAAAATATTTATCTTTCTACACTAAGTATAAGTTGGTGCACATGCCTAATTTTTGGAGAGCTTTATCACTCAATAAAGAAAGCTTTACTGGGGCAGAAGAGATAGCACAGCAGTGTTTGCCTTGCAAGCAGGTGATCCAGGACCTAAGGTGATTGGTTTGAATCCCAGCTTCCCATATGGTCCCCCGTGCCTGCCAGGAGTGATTTCTTTTT